>PVKB01002844.1:0-245439 GCA_004027205.1 Ctenodactylus gundi | reverse complement strand
CGGGGCGGCGGGTGGTGGCGGATGGCGCCGGGCGGGCGTGAGCCCCGGCCATGCTCATCACGCTGTGCTACCTGTACCTGTGGGCGCGCTGGGCCCGGCGGCCGGCGGCGCTCGTGCGCTCCACGGTGCGGCGGCTGCGCGCCTCGCGCTGCTCCTTCACCTTCTGCGGCGCGGCGGCCCGACCCGGCGGCGCCCGCGTGTACCTCAGCCTCGGCGGCCGAGTCTTCTGCGTCGGCGACAGCCAGGTGGGCGGGGGGCGCCGCCGGGGGCGGGAGCGCCGCGCGGGACCCTGCGCCCCGCCCCGGACGGGTCCGGGCGACCTGAGAGCATCCTGTCTGGGCACTGGGTGGCCTCTCCTCTGGGGAACCCCAAATCAGAGCTGATAGCGCCTGGCGCAGCACCCACCTGCCGCCTGATCCCCCCCCCCCATGCCGCCCGCCCGGTGGGCCGGCCTTCGCTGGTCCCGGACCTGGAAACCAAGCCCGCTTCTCAGCTTCCTGTCGGATGGCCCCAGGCGACACAAACTGTCCTTTCCGCTCTGCATCCTCGGCCCGTGCCTCCTTTACCAACAAGGTCACCTCATGTGTGGTGATTTTTGCACATCTTTCATATTTCTGTAGCTTGCCCGGTAGCGCAGGCCTGGAATCCCGGGACTCTGGTAGGCTGAGGCGGGAGGCTCCCAAGTTCGAGCCCACCCTGGGTAATTTAGCAGCTTAGTGAAATAAAAGAAAAAGGGTCCGGGGATGAAGCTGAGTGCAGAGACCCTGGGTTCGGTACCCCCTACAGCATCAGAAAACAAAATCCACATTTGATCAACACTCCTTTTGACCCGATACTTAGGATGGTACAGCCTGCTGTCCTCACAGTGGGACTTGGGCCAGCTGTTTAATCCCTGTAAAAACTGCCCCCTTGCTGTAAAAGAGAACAATAGTTCTTCCCATTCAGCTTTTTTGCTAAATGGACTCGACTTCACCCTGCACTTCCCCACAGATTTCAAGGCCACCCGGCTGCCGTTCTCATTAACATATGGAAAGTGTTTTGCAAATAATGAATTGCCTGCCCTGTCCTCTTCCTTCTGGAAAGCTGGCCCACTTTCGGCATTACAGCCAGACTTTGTACACGTGGCAAATCGTAATAACGCCCTTTCCAGTGCCTAGATGTGGCGTGAACTTGTGCCACTCGCCAATGAAAAGCTGCCCTAAGTCAGAAATAGAGTGTCCTGACACACGCTGAATGTGACTTCCCTCAGGTTTCCCAGGAAAGTACATCGGTACATGCCTAGTACCACCTAGGCAGAACTGGCCCTGCCTGCATCCCAGGGGGAGAAGTTTATTTCCATACATGCCATGATGCTTGGACTTTGTGGCCTAATTATCTTTCCTTTGGTGCTGGAGATCACACCCAGGGCCTTCGCACTGAGAGACATTCCCAGATCTTTTTATTTTGAAGCAGGGTCTCACAAAGTTGCTAAATTGCCCAGACTGGACTCCAACTTGTGATCCTCCTGCCTCAGCCTCCCAGAGAGGGGATGATAAGCCTGTGCCCTTGGGCCGATTTCCTTTACAGATTTTAAAATATGTTCCTATTTTTAGTTTTTTTTTTTTTCCCTCATTAGCAGCTAGGTATGTTTAGCTTAGCAGCCTGATAGGAAACATTTGTAGGTGGCAAGGTCGGCGGCAGTTGTGGTCCGAAGGGACACTCACTCCTTGTGTTTTCTCCCTCTCTGCAGTGCATTGATGACTTGAACAAGTGGGCCCTACTTCTTGTCTCTCCCTTTATCCTCGAAGCGGAGCACATAGCATTTGTGACCGAGAGCATTTGGGTGCGAGGTGACAGTTTGCGGAGACCGTCATCTTCAGAAACCGTGAGTGCTGCACTTGTTACTTGTGTTCTGAGAGGAAAGGGCGAGTCTTCATCCAAAGCGAGCTTGTCTCTTTATGAGAGACCTTTCCTGCCTTTGTGGTGGCTTCATTTCTTTTTGGATATGTTGGGTTATGTAAATATATTTGTAAAATTGCTTTCATCTGCTTCCTTGTACTTTTTCAGTGTGGCTGCTGCAAAATCCAGAACTGTGTGTGTGACTTGTATTTGTGGCTTGAGTTGTGTTGTTTTCAGAGAGCAGTGCCCCGTGTGCTCCCTGGGCATCTCAGCAGGCTGCCCAAAGAAGGTTTTTTTTTTTTTTTTTGTACTGGGGATAGAACCCAGGGTCTTCACCCTGAGATATGTCCCTAGCTCAGTTTGTATTTTTTATTTTGAGAAAGGGTCTTGCTAAGTTACCAAGTTGCCCAGGCCAGGTTGGTACTTGCCATCCTCCTGCCTCGGCCTTCGGGAGTGCTGGGATTACAGTTTACACCATCAGGCCAGGCGAAGAGGGCAGTTTTGCATGTTGTATTCAGCTTTGCTGAAATAACATGTATAGTGAGACTCACAGTCCCCTTAGAACCCGCCTCTTGGTCACGTCGTGCGTAGCTGGGCAGGTTTGCTGGGGCCATTTCTAGGTGTGACTTTGCCGTGGACTCTGCTCCGTGTGGCTCTCCCGTGCAGGGGACACAGGAACATTCCATTTAGGGATGCGCCATTGTCATCCCAAGGGGAATGCCAGGAGTGGGCAGAAGCCTGGTGTGGTAGGTTAACAATGGCTACGTGCCCTTTCCTCTTTTGAGAAGTAGAGTCTCACCCTGTTTCCTGGGTTTGGATGGAGTGACCTCAGATCTGTTTACCTGGCCAAGTTTGGCGAAGGTGATATTCTCAGAGGACCTGGGCACTGGGAGGTTCCCCGGTGGACGCAGCTGCTGCCTGCGGCCAGCTCAAGTTCAGCCAAGCCCTGAGTAGATAGTGCAGCCAGGCCCGAGCCCTATCTGGCAGCAGCTCTGACTTGCTGCTCCATGAGGGGCCCCCTAGGCGCCAAGTCGCTCTGCCACATTGGGCCACACTGGGCTCGTGCCACGTCCCTGCCACATCCTTCTCGAGAGGCGGTGTGCGAGCAAAATGAGTAATTCATTGTAAGCTGCTCCTTTTGGGGCTGTTTGTCACACAGCACTGGGTGACTGCCTGCTGGTGCCAGGTGTGGTGGCACACACCTGTTATCCCATTACTCTAGGAAGCTGAGGCGGGAGTCCAACGTGGGCAACCTAGTGAAACCCTGTCCCAAAGCAAAACAAAACAGGCTGAGGGTGTAGCTCTTGACCAGCTCCAGTTCCAGTTCAGCGTCCAGTACCCAAAAAGAAACCACTTAGGTTGCCTCTGATACCTCGTCCATCTTCCCTCTGTCAGTGACTGGGGAAGTGGGGCGCATGAGGGTTAGGGTCACTCACTGCTAGCAGTGTACCTTGAGCGCCCCCCTCCAGCTCCTGTGGGACATCTGGAGAGAACAAATAACAGAAAAGTTTTGTGACAAGGAGGGGTATTTATATTTTTTTTTTTTGCCTATTGATTCTTCAGAAAATTAAAATAATCTAGACTAGCCTTTCCCTGGAGTGTGTGGTCAGGCCCAGCTTTGCAGTTGTACTTTTAAATCGTGCCCTACTGGTTTATTGATCCACTTCCTGCTTGCTGTGGAACTGTGATAACCTTTACACTGTGAGTTGCTTTGCCAGTCCTCTGTCTCTTTGTGACGATAGGGATTGAACCCAGGGCCGTCATGCTGAGCTGTATATCCCCAGGACTTTTTGATTATGAGACAGAGTCTCACTAAGTCACTAAATTGCTTGACTGGGCTCCAACTTGGAATCCTTCTCCCTCAGCCTCTTAGAGGGCTGAGATTACAGGCCTGCGATTACAGGCCTGCATGGCCATCTAGCTGGCGAGACCCTTGTTTTAAAGCATGATAGGACATGTTATGTTTTTACACGAAAATTAATTTTATAGCCCTCCTTTATTCCCGGTTTCCAAACACGAAAGTCTGCAAGGATCATAGAAAAATCCAACATAATCTCCCTAAGCGTCACTGTTTCAAATTTTTTCTATCTCTCTGTGTGTATCGCTCCTCCTTTCAACTTGTTACCAGAACCTTTTATTTTATTTTGTTTTATTTTATTTTATTTTATTTTATTTTATTTTATTTTATTTTATTTTGAGACAGGGTCTCACTCTGTAGCCCAGGCTGGTCCTAAACTCACTGGTGTAGCCCCGGCTGGCCTTGGACTCAGAGCAATCCGCCTGCCTCAGCCTCTGAGTGCTGGGGTTACAGGTATGTGCCACCATGCCCAGCTTTCTGTGGTGCTGGGGAATTGAACTCAGGTACTTTAACAAAGCAAGTGCTTTTAACTGCTGTGCCATTCCTCCAGCCCCTACCAGAACCTTTTAATACTATAACATGCATTTAGAATGATTTGGACCTGACTGTGGTAGTGCAGGCATGTCATCCCAGCACTCTGGAAGGCTGAAGCAGGAGGTCTGCAAACCTGAGCCCAGCTTGGGCAGTTTAACAACTTTGCAAGAGCCAGTCTTAAATTCAGAAATAAAAAAGGGCTGGGATGTAGCTTACTACTGAAACCCTGAGTTCAATCCCTGGTACCAGAAGGAAAAAAAGTTGGCAGAGGAGGAAAACCAGTCAGAGAAATTAGCAAGATCCGTGGTCTGACTTGAGCAAATGACCTGGAGTGTTGAGATTCCTGTCCCTGGGCCTCTTCAGAGCTGCGTGTCACCAGCTGTTTGGAAGGGCCACACATGCTACTTGAACCTGGGGGCTCTTGTGCCAGGGCCCCTTAGACATGAGTTTAAAGTTGAGTAGTAGGCACACCTGTTGCCCTCTGCTCTGAGTTGTAACCTCTGTCCAGAGGTTTGATTACTGAGCAGATGTCTTCATGCCAGCGGGCAGAGAAAATCCCAGTGCTGGGCCGGCCAGGGCTTCTTTGGCTTTGATCTTGGGGAGCCATGCTCTGGCGTGACTTCCCCTGTCTCCTCCGCCCATTTGTCTCCATGGAGTGGGAATTTGAAGTGTCCTGTTTGTCCTGGAAGACAAACCCCTCGGACACAGTATCAGTGACAGTATCAGTCTGGCTTTGATGGGGTGCCTAGGGGAGGTCCATGGGGAAAGGAAGGACACTCGGGCGAGGAAGCAGTTGGCTGAGCTGAGAAACTTGATCTGGGGATGTGTGTGTATACCCTCCGTTGGCCTCTCCTGTCCTTCCTCTGCCATGGTGTGCCTGCTGCAGCCTCTCCTGCAGAGGAGTGTGAGAATGTAATCATTGTCTTCCTGGAGGGCCGGGCCTGCCCGCCCCTGCAGGGCGCTGGCTGTTGGGATAGCTAACCTCTGGCCTCTTCCCCTCCCTGGCTTCCCAGTGTGGGGTAGCTGAGAAGAGGGGTGTCCAGCCCAGGCAGCTGTCCAGGGTGTCAGCTCTGCTCCCCTCTGGGATGAACTTTCGTGGAGTCGCCTAAGCAAGAGGCAGGCTGGACGCTTCTGCGAAGCCCGCGTGGGGCTGTGTTGTCCCCAGCATGGGAAAAGTAAGTGGAGTGGACAATTCCAAGGTTTGTGTCTCAGCCTACAGCATGCTGGGGTGCTAGGCACGTGCCACAATGCCCAGTTTAGGTGGTGCTGGAGAATCAAACCAAGGGTCTTGTGTTTGGTAGTGTTAGAAACAGCTTGCAGGAGCTTACCTGTCCAAACAAAGGACAGAAGGGTCCATAGTGAGTTCAGGACCAGGCTGGACTGCAGAGCGAGGCCCTGTGTCAAAACAAACAAGCAGAAAACAAAGGATGGACGTAGAGGCATGGAGGACAGAAATATGAGGCTTTAATTATCTTTTTTGCAAAAAGAGGCGACTTACCCACACACAGGTGAGAAAAGCATACCTGAAGTATGGTGGGTGGAGATTTTAAATCCCTAGATCTCAAGTCTGTCGCCCCCTACTGCACGTACATCTTTAATCTTCCTATCAGAACAAACCAACAAGGAGGGAGTGTTTTATTGCCGTTGTTTCTGTTTTACAAATGAGGAAGCTGCGGGTCTTGCTGAGGAACAGGTGGCTGAGACTAGCTGAGCCTGAGCCAGTTTGGCTTACAGTTGGCGCCTTTGTCCACCAGGAGTCAGGGAATCCTGAAAAGTCACAGCCGGCCCACTGTCTGCCACGGGTTGAGTCCTTGTAATGTGTGAGCCGCGCCCTTGTGGTGGGAAAGTGAACTGCCTGTAGCATCCTTATTTCCGTTTCGGCGCTGCTGCGGCCTCTGGGGCAGGTTTGGCAGTGCGATTGCCCAGCCGAGACCCTGGAGTCTCACGCTGCAGTTAGGGATCCGTGGGCAGGCATCTGCGAGCACCTCCACGGAGTCCTCTTGCAGGTCAGCGTGGACTGCGCTGGAGAGAAGCCGGCCTGTGGCTTGTGTGTGTTCACCTAATCAGTTTTGGTGATCCTGGGTTTGGAGTCCAGGGGCTTTGCATTGAGCTACATCTTCAGCCCACTTTTTAGTTTTGATTTTTTTACAGTTTATTATTTTATTTTATAGTTAATTAGTTAAACAAAAGAGAAAAGAAAATCCCTTGGTGGAGAAACCAAGAGGAAACTCAAGCAAGTCTCCCTTAGAGAAAGAGAAAGAAAGAAAAGCTCCAGGCCAAGAAGCCAGGAGGGGCCTGAGCAGGTATCCCCGAGTTTTGATTTTGGGTCAAGGCCTTGTTGAGTTGCTGAGTTGCCCGGGCTGGTCTCAAGCTAGCAGATCGTCCTGCCTCAGCCTCCTTGAGTGCTGGGATTCCCAGCCGGGGTCATCAGTCCTGGTTGTTTTATTTGGGGTGCTGGAGGTGGAAGTTGGGCCTTCTGTGTGGCACCCTCGGCCCCAGGCAGTTGCATTTGTAAGTGTTGGGGTGTGTGGACTTGTCCTCTTGCTGTACTCCGTCACTGAAGAGTGACAAGGTGCTCTTCAGTATCTAGTAAGCGACTCTTTTCTTTCTTAGTCCCTTGTAACAGTTGAGACTGCAGTTACTTTTAATCAAAGGAGTTACGTTTACTTGTTTATTTATTTTGGGTGATAGGCGGGATTGAACCCGGGTTGTTCACACTGAGCTGTATCCCCAGCCCATTTTTTATCTTTGAGACAGGGTCTTGCTAAGTTGCTAAATTGCCCGGGGGAGGCACAAGCTCTTCATCCCCCTCCCTCAGCCTTCCAGAGTCCTGGGATTACAGAAAATCTGGTTATTCTGAAGTGGGAAAATCTCAGCCTCTGTTTTCCTTCCTTTTCCCTCAACTGCGTTTCTGCCAGACTGTCAGGTGGTCCGACTGCTGCCTGCCGCTTGCCTGCCGGCCGGGGGACCCCCACCAGGTCATTGCCAGAGCAAGTATGGACGACTTCAGCCGGCTGGGGGTGGCGTTCATGGAAGACAGGCTGCACATGGATAATGGGCTGGTCCCACAAAAGATCGTTTGTAAGTAATTCCAGGAAAGGTTTCCATCCTAGCGGGTTGTCATGGGTCATGGGCTTTTTATTTTTATTTATTTATTTTTTGAGACAAGGTCTTGCATTATAGTCTAGACTGGTCCTGAACTCACTGTGTAGCCCAGGCTGGCCTCGAGCTCACGGCAATCCTCCTGTCTCAGCCTACCATGTGCTAGGATTATAGGTGTGCCCCACCACACCAGGTTCTAAAGTTGGATTGACTTAAAGGGCTTAATTCAGCCAACAGCTTTGATTTATTTATTTATTTTTGAGACAAGGTCTCACTCTGTAGCCCAGGCTGGTTCTGAACTCACTATTGGAGCCCAGGCTGGCCTGGGACTCACAGCAGTCCTCCTGTCTCAGCCTCCTGAGTGCTGGGATTACAGGCGTGTGCTACCACACCCGGCTTACGTGGTGCTGGGGAATCAAACTCAGGTACTTAGTGCTTAATTTAGCGGCTGCTAAGCAAGTGCTTTAACCGCTAAGCCATTCCTCTAGCCCCAACAGGTTTGATTTAAACATAACTGTATAAACTTCATGCAGGTGACAAGGTTTTTAGAAGGCCAGGAGATGATATATCTTTAGTGCTTATTAGATGTTTTATATTAGAATTTTTTTTCAGTACTGAGGCTTGAACCCAGGGCTTTTGTACCAAGCTACCTTGTATGTAACACTGTGATATGATAACTTTAACTATTTTTTATTTAGTTTTAAGTGTTGAGACAGGGTATCATTGAGTCACTACGTTGCCCAGTCTGGGCTAAAACTTTCCCTCCCCTACTTCCCAGTTTCCTAGAGTGCTGAGTGGCTGCCGGCTTAGTTCCTAGCACCGCGTTGTCTCTGAGATGGCGTTCCCATGTGAAGACTTACCATATTTACGTCACACCGTTTACCACAGTGTGTTTAGTTTCTAGACTGTAGGTTTTCTGAGTGGGAAGTATAGTTAGTGTTACTGTTAGGTTCTAAATTTAACAGCTGTTTACTTAAAATATGCATAACATGGTTTTTTTGGGGACAGGTCTTTTTTTAGGAAACATGCAAATTGCCCTTGTCTAGGTGTACGTGCAGGCTTGCTATGTCCAGGAGAATTTTCATTTATATCATAGGCAAGTGTCCTTATCAGCTCTGGAAATTAGTGCAAATCCCTCAGGTTCCTGTTCAGCCATGTGCACTTGCCTAATACAGTGCCCTCTTAGTGATAGTAAGTGTTCAGTTCTTTCTTCCTTCCTTCTTTTCTTAATTTCTTTATTTCTCTCTTTCTTTGTTCCTTTCCTTATTTCTTTCTTCTTTTCTACTTTTTTGATACAGGGTCTTACTGTGTAGCTGAGGTGGGCCTTGAATTCACCGTGAAGCCCAGGCTCATCCCAAATTCACTATCCTCCTGCCTCAGCTTCCCAAGGGCTGGGATTATAAGCATGTGCTGTGATCCCTGGCTCAAACAATGTTTTTTTGAGTTAGTGATCATACATGAATATTCTCATCCTGAGATGACATCTGTATCTCCAGCAACATCCCTTCTCCCCTTGATCCCGCATGGCTCTCCTCCTAGGTGCCTGCATGGACTCGCTGTGTGTCCTTTTATTTCTCTTTTCCTTACTGCGTAGGAGAGGAACAGCCAAGAGGCTGCATCTTTAAGGAAAAAGGCAGGATCACTTTTCTGAACCTCCTCTTACATGCTTGTCAGCAAGAGGATCCGAGGTTGTCCATGTGGAGGAGACATGTAGAAACTTGGGGTTTCCCCGCTGGACTCAGCTGTGCCTTTCCTGGGGATCTTCTCCAGAGAGGCTGAGTCATCTTACTGCGGGGATACATGCGCACCCTTGTTCATAGCATCACAGTTCACACAATAGCTAAGTTATGGAAGCAACCCAAATGCCCACCAACATACAAGTAGATAAAGAAATTGTGGTATATGTACACAGTGGACTACTACTCAGCCATAAAGAAAGATACATTGAAGTCATTTATAGGAAAAGAGATGTATCTTGATAATAGAGCTAAGTGAAATATATTAGGCACAAAAGTATTTTCTTTTGAGATGGTCTCGCTCGGGTTGGTCCTGAACCCACATGGAACCTTGGCTGGCCTGGAACTCACAGCAGTCCTCCTGCCTCAGCCTTCTGAGTGTTGGGATTACAGGTTTATGTGGTGCTGGGAAATGGAGCCCAGAGCCCTGTGCTCATGAGGCAAGCTCTTTAACCAGCGAGCTCTACCCCTAGACTCACAGAAGGTTAAATTTCACATGGTGCCTCTAATAAGAGAAACTCAGAGTAGAGCAAAATGAACAGAATAAGAGCTGGTAAGACAGAAGGTAGGGAAGGGCAGGGGGTGTGGAGAGGAGGTGGGAGGCGAGGGAGGGGAGCAGTAGAAGCCACCAAGGTGAGCGTTCTGTGCACTCACAGTCCCTGTGCCCTTGCCCCAGCGGTTCACTTGCAGGACTCCGCCCTGAAGGAGCTCCAGGATCCAGCCGTCCCCAGGCCAGCCCAGCTTCCACAGCCGGGCCCCGAGTCGCCCCTGGAGATGGAGCTGGAGGGTGACCGTGGGGAAGGCTGCCCCCAGCGGCGGAGAGGCAGCGAGCCCGTGGGGGAGCGGGAGCCGGAGGCCAGCTCTGGGGAGCACCTGCATCTCCACCTGTCCAGCTGCCACGAGTGTTTGGAGCTGGAGACCAGCACCATTGAGTCTGTGAGGTTTGCGTCTGCGGAAAACATTCCGGATCTTCCCTACGACCCCAGTGGTGGCGTGGAGGGTGCTGCTGCCGAGCTACGCCCGGAGGAGGAGGGGAGCAGAGTCCCCGTGGTGGGGAAGGTGCCCAACATCCTCCTGTATGTGGGCACCGACTCCCAGGAGGCCCTCGGCCGGCTGCAGCAGGTGCGGGCTGTGCTGGCAGACTGCGTGGACGCTGACCGCTACCTGCTGTACCACCTGCCGCCTGAGAGCGCGCGCAGGGACCCGTGGCTGGACAGCTGCCGGCTGCTGGTCATTGCCACCAACAAGCCCATCCCCGAGGACCTGCACCGGAAGTTCCTGGCCTATCTGTCTCAGGGAGGCAGCGTGCTGGGCCTGACGTCATCCTTCACGGTTGGTGGCTTTCAGGTGACAAGCAAGAGTGCACTGCAGGGGACAGTCCAGAGCCTGGTGTTCTCCAAGGCTGACCGGGGTGAGGTAAAGCTCAGCGTTCTGAGCAGTGGTCACACTTACCATGAGGGCCCCGGAGAGCGGCTCAGCCCCGGCCACCTCCAGGGCCATCTGGAGAACGAGGACAAGGACAGGATGATTGTGCAAGTGCCTTTTGGGACCTCCGGTGGGCAAGCCATTCTTTGCCAGGTACTGAGGGTGGTGTCGATTTAATGCCTTGGGTGTCTGGGAGGGAGGGTACCTTATGGCTACTCGTGTGAGTCGGCCTGGGGGTGCAGACCTATAATCCCAGTGCTCTGTGAGGCTGAGGCAGGAGAATTGCAAGCTTGAGCCCAACCTGGGCCGCCTAGCAACTTTGTGGGACCTTGTCATAAAAGCAAAAATTTAAAAAACAGACTGGGGATTGTAGCTCAGTGCCAGGGCCCTAAGCTTAATCCCCAGAAGGAAAAGAAAGAAAAGCTGTACGTTGCAAAGTCTTAAGAGTTTGTATCTCAACTAGGAGTTGTGGCTGGTGGTGAGCTTCAGTCAGGGCTTTTGTGAGTGTCATGATTAACCAAGATTTGTATTTGGAGGGCAGGCTGAGGCAGGAGGTGTTCGGGTTACGTCCTGGTTAGTCAAGCCTTAATCAGATCACGCTTGCTTTCCATTTATGAATGTGCACATGTGATAGTAATAGCTGTAAGCCTGAGACACTGGTGTATTAACATGTCACATCTTGATCTTTTTTACTTCCTTTGTTTTGATCTTTACTATTTTTTTTTTTCTGAGTCATTTTCTTGCTTTGCAGTCTGGTGTGGTCCTGAGGTCGCTATGTAGGCCAGGCTGGCCTCACACACAGGCAGCCCTCCTGCCTTGGTGCCCCCTTCCCCACGCCCCTGGGCCAGGATTATAGGCCTACGCCACCTTGCGCAGTGCATTTGATCTTTACTGATCACTTTAAAATACATTAGCTCCTGTCTTGCCTCAGTGTACTCCCAGGTTAGTATAATCAAGCCTTAATTTAACTGTAGGATGTTAATGGGCTGGAGGAGTAGCTCAGTGGTTAAATACTTGCTTAGCAAGCTCAAGGTCCTGAGTTTGATTTCCCAGTACCACATAAACTGGCCATGGTGGCCCAGGCCTGTAATCTCAGCACTGGGAGGCTGAGGCAGGAGGATTGCGTTGAGTTCAAGGCCAGCTTGGGTTACATGGTGATCTCTGGACCAGCTTGGATGCTGTCTCAAAAAAAAAGAAAAAAGAAAAGAAAAAACAGAGATAGGAAGTTAAAGGATTTAGGGCAGGATACCAAATAGCAGAACACCTCATTAAATATTGCAGTCATCCTAGAGCTGATTAGTCTTAAAACCATCTTCAGAATCTCAATTCCATTTTTATGACCCATTCTTAAAATCTGTGATCTCAGCACTTAGGAGACTGAGGCAGGTTGATCTTGAGGTCAGAGTCAGTTTGGGCTAGACAGGGAACCCCTCCCTCAAAAAAACCAAAACAGTTGTAAGTGTGGAAAAAGCCCCAAGTGAGAAAATACCGAAGTTATTTAGATTTGATGGGATGTTTCTACATGAGGCAAAAGAACAAAATGGAAGAATTTCCTCCTCCTCCTCATGTGAGGAAGCCCTCTCTCCGTTTTCCTTTTTCCAGTCGGGGCCAGAGTACCCCAGCAGTCCTCATGACTTACCGTGAGGTTTTTAATACCTTAAGGACAAAAGTTTGTGCTAAAGTGAGAAAATTGTTTACCTCCCTTATTTTGTTTTCAGTTCGTGGGCTCTGTGTCTTTCCAGCGGCCCAGTGGGTTTCCTGACCCAAAGTTCTTCCCATAGTTGTTTCTTTTGCTTCTCTAGTGCCCCCTCATCTGTTCTCAAGACAATCCCGGGCGGAGATGCTAAGAATGAAGAAATCTCAGGACAGAGGAGCCTGTTCACCCAAAGCTGGCTTCTGGTCAGCAGCAATTGCAGGGCTGAGTTCCAGAGGTCTAAAGCCCATGGTTCTCAGCCAGGTCTCTGCAAATATGGTCACTGTGGTGATTATTCATTTTCAGAAAAATCCGCTTAAAAACCCGACTTCCTAGAGCCATATTTCAGTTTTGAAGAGCAACTTTACCACCTCGAGGCACAGACTTGTCGTGGGAAATTGATTCGCCACTGTGGCGATCCAGTTCCCCGATGTCCACGGCAAATCCGCTCTCCGCACCATTTAAATCCACCAGTAACTATCATAAAACTCGAAACCACGGCACGCTGCCCCAGGACAAAAAGCAATCTGATGCAGCTTCACAAGTCAGGGGCTTAGAGTGTCATTTTTGATTTTAAATGACTTCCAGTCTTCTGTGTGACAGGGTCGCTTTTTTTCTTTCTCCCAGTCCAGTGTCACTGTGATTTCTTGCCTCTCAGATTAACCAATAAATATTCTTACAGGCTGATTAGGTTCTCCTTGCTCTGTTCAATTTCATAGCCTTCATCTTTGCAATAAATCTACTACTGTTGTAACCCAGTAGGAGGAGGTGAAGAACTTCAAGGGCTGCGCACAGCTGCGTGCCGGGTGCCCGGGGTGGTGGGGGGAGGGAAGGGACCAGCCAAGTTAGCTGCCTCTTTAAAGCCTTCGTGTTCACAGTGAGAAAGGAAATACGAGGATGCTTGCTGCGCTGATCAAGGTTGCGGAGAAAATTTAGGGCTGTGGATTTGTGCTGATATTTGATTTATTTTTTTTTTTTGAGACTGAGTCTTGCTGTGTAGTCGAATCTAGTCCTGGATTCACTGTGCAGTTAGTCTCAAACTTAGGGCACTTCTCCTGCCTCAGCCTCCAGAGTGCTGGAATTATAGGCCTGAGTCATGGTCTTGTTCTGTTGTCCAGGCTGGTCCTGAACTCAGTATGTAGCCCAGGCTTGCCTTAAGCTCAACAGCAGTCTTCCTTCCTCAGCCTTCTGAGCACCGGGATTCCAGTGGTACTGGGGGATAGAACCAAGGGCCTTGCACATGTCCAGGCAAGTGCTCTGACTGCTGAGCTCTGCCCTTAGCCCAGGAATGTACTTTTGCTCATTTTATTTCTGCCAACTGCAAGGGTTAGACTCCAGCATGGCCCTGTGCTCGCTTGAATGATATGGCACTTGCTACTATGCAGTGCTTTCCCAGCCCTGGCCTTGTCCCCTTGAGAGCAGAGGCCTACACTGAGGCCAAGGACTCTAGCTAGGTAGGATTTGGATCCTTTGCAGGTGTGTCTAGCTTGTGGCCCACTATTTTTTTGTCTTTTTTTTGTCTTTTTTGACTGAAGAGGAACTGTCATGGACTACATGTAAAATGTACATATAAAATAGTTAATGTCTGTACATATGTTCCCTTTAAAATTCTTTTCATTATAACATTAAAAATAGTTGAGGGCAGAAGACGGTGAGCCTCACCTCAGACTTTCCTGGTAGAAGCTACACCTTCCTGTTTCTGCCCTCTTTGCAGCTGTTTGGAGGTCTGGCCCCCTGCTGCCCACTGACCTGTGTTGTATTTTGATGCCTCCAGTATTTTATTCCCAGTTAAAGTTTGAGCTCAGCTAGAGAACTAGAAATTCTAGAATGTTTCTTCATACAAATAGGTGGAGATATTTTATCTTAATTGACAACAAAGCTTTGACTGGGCTTGGGGCATAACTCAGTGGTTCAAGCGCTTGCCTCACATGCGCCAGGCCCTGAGTTCGGTTCCCCAGCACCACATAAGCTGGGCGTAGTGGTGCAAGCCTATCATCCCAGTGCTGGAGAGAGTGAGGCAGGAGAATTGCCATGAGTTCAAGGCCAGCCTGGGTTACATAGTGAGTTTGGGGCAAACCTGGACTACAGAGCAAGACCCTGTCTCAAAAAAGAAGAAAGGGCTGGGGCTTAGCTCAGCAGTAAAAAGCACTCGCCTAGCTAGCACAAGGCCCCAGGTTCAGTTCCCCAGCACCATGTAAGCTGAACATGGTGGCATACCATATACTGAGGCAGGAGGATTGCTTTGAGCTCAAGGCCAGCCTGGACTGCGTAGTGAGTTCAGGATCAGCTTGGATTACATAGTGCGGTAAGGACCAGCTGGGACTACAGAGCAAGATCCTGTCTCAAAAACAAAAACAAACCACAATAACAAAATTAAAAACAAAATTAAAAAAAAACAAAAGAAGAAAAAGAAAACCTGGAACCAATCCAGGGTGTTCCAAATCCTAGGATTCAACGGTATAAAGTCCAGGAAGGCCCACTCCCTTTGAATTCCTGCCGGTACTCTTGAAATGAACGTGTGACCCGCTCTCAGGTGGTATTCCCAGTTCTGCCTGGTAGGTACCCCAGAAGTTTCCAGCATGGGCTAGTAGAATCCCTGGGGTCAGGAGCAGCGTCATTTGGGTTTTTATCACAGCTGCAGTTGTAGATGTTTCAGTTGATGACCCAAGGTATGGGACTTGAACTGACTAGTAACAGTTATCAGGGCCTGAGACTGTTTGCTGGCTGCTCAGCGTGGATTCTACCATGACTTTTCAGTCTGATGTTCATGATCTTAAGAGATGCTTTTAAAATTTTTTCTTCTCTCTCTCTTTTTTTTTTTTTTTGAGGTGGATGGAGGCTACTAAGGATCGAGCCAAGAGCCTTGTGACTGAGTTATAGCCCATTTTTTATTTTTTATTTTGAGACTGGGTCTCGCCAAGTTGCCAAAGCCGGGCTGAAGTTATCTCAGTCTCTCAGAAGTACCAGGGTCACAGCCTGTGCCTCTGGCCCAGCCAAACTTTTGTTCAAATTTTCGGAGAGCCCCATGGAGAAACTCTTCCCCCTGGTAACGTAAGGGACCCTGATTTACTAAGTGGTGTGTCTTTTTTTTTTTTTTTCCAGGTGCACTTAGAACTACCTCCCAGCTCTTCCATCGTGCAATCTGAAGAAGAATTTAATTTGCTCAAATCAAGCAATGTGAGACGATACGAAGTCCTTACGGAGATCCTGACAGCCCTTGGCCTGTGCTGTGACGTGCGGCAAGCTCCTGCCCTAACTCCTGTTTACCTGCTGTCGGCCACTGAGGTGAGTGGTGGTCTCAGCTGGGCAGGGAGCACCTTGGGTGGTGCTACCTCAGAGCCTCGCCCTTGCCTTTATTGTGCTGTTTCACCTGATCTCAATTTTGATTTCCATTTTGATTTGCCATTTTTGTTTTGCTTTTGGGTCTGGAGATTGTCCTAAGATATCCAGTTGTTTGTATTTGTGTCTTGGTGTTTGTATGTATGGGAGAGAGACTGTGGAGTTTGGAAGGTGTTATGCCTGCAGGTTATAGCCATTTTTAGGGGCGAGAGCACCCTCTAAATTTTAAGAGTGGGCAGTCATCCTTCACTTTCTTAGGTGCTGTGCATCTGTGCATTCAACCAACTGTGGGTCAGACATATTTGAATGAAAATTGTGTCTATGCTAAGTGCGTACAGGCTTTTTCGTTTTGTTTTGAGCCCAGGGGCTAATACTTGCTAGGCAAGTACTTCACACTTAGGGTCCTTTTTTATTTTTATTTAGAAATAGGGTTTTTCTGAGTCCTCCTGACTTAGCCTCCTGAGTAGTGAGATTATGGGCATATGTCACTGCGCGTGGCTAGCCGTTTTTCAGTTTCCCCTAAATAATACAATAAATAACATTTACATAGCATGTACATGGTGTTCGGTGTTACATGTCATCTAGAGATGATGTGCCGGTAAGTTATATGCAAATACTATGCCATTTTCTGTGAGGGACTTGGGCCTCTGTGGATTTTAGTATCCACGAGAGGGGATGCTGGAACCAGTCCTGTATGGGCCCCCAGGGAAGACTGTTAGGCAGCTACAATCATTTGGGATCAAAACCAGCTTTTTTTTTTTTTTTTTTTTTTTTCCCAGCTGGTCCGGTTGCTGCAGGCCCATCACCCTAGCCCCTGGAGAGGTTAAGGCAGGAGGATCCCAAGTTCCATCCCAGACAGGGCAACTCAGTAATTTAGCAAGAAACTGTTACAGATAGACAATAAAAAGGGGTGTGTGGTGGTGGGGTAAAGGCATAGCTTAGTGGTTAGAGTGCTTGCTGGGAAGTTTGAGGCCCCGGGTTCGAGTTTCCCAATACCACATGATAGCTGCATATGGTGGGCTAAGCCGGTAATCTTAGCACTTGGGAGACAGAGGCAGAGGGACTGCTGTGAGTTCGAGACCATCCTGGGCTCCATAGTTCAGGACCAGCCTGCATCCAAGAAGACCCTGTCTCAAAAAAAAAAAAAAAAAGGAAGAAAGAAAGTGGGGAGAGCTGGGAATGAAGTTCAGAGTGAAAGCCATGCGTGGAATAGCTGGAGGAATAGCTCAGCACCCGGTACCTCAAAAAAAAAAAGCACCCAATTTTTTGTTTTGGTCTCAGCTGACTTTGGGTTAAGAGAGTCACAATTTCTTTCCAGCTGTGCTGATGTCTGCCCTCTGGTGGCAAAAAGCTTTGCGTGTCTGTGACACAGGCCAAGGCACTGGGAGCTGGGGTGTACTGGGTATTCCCTGGGCGGCCTGGCTGCAGTTGCTGCCTGCTGGTGGGCAGCCCGCCAGGTGCTCCAGGTGTGCTCTTGCTAATCCCCTCACTTTGACAGGCTGTCACTTTCTTAGTTATTGTGACAAATGGTTTTGCAAGTCTCTTTCTGTTGTTCCCCCATGCCAGGCGAGCTTGTGAGTTTAGTGATGAAGTATTTCAGCAAATACTCTGTAGTCCAAGTGACTCTGTGTTTCAAACTCACCTGCTTGTTCCTGGAAAAGAGCAAAACACATCATTCACCCCAACACCTGAAAACGAGGGGCGTTCTTTTTCAGCTGTCCTCGGTGAGGTTTGTTCCCTGAGGAGAACAGAGCTGGGGCCACCTGGGTGTCCTGCACCCACTTGGAGACAGGTATGAAGTCCAAGTGAGCCTCACATGGTGCCGCAGGCCTGTAACCCCATCACTCTGGGCAGCTGAGGCCGGAGGATTGCAAGTTCAAGCCTATTCCAGGCAACATAGCAAGACCTTGTCTTAAAAATAATCGCAGAGAGAGAGAGAGAGAGAGAGAGAGAGAGAGAGAGAGAGATAGGTCTTGGGATATATATAATTTATTTTCATGGCTCTGAATTCATTCTCCATTGCTAAAAACAAACAAAACACTGAGCAATGCCTCATGGAATTACTTGAGGATTAGATAAAATAATGTATGTGAAAGTTTTTTGTAAATTACTTTATTTGAATGATAATGTATTGTTTTTAGGCTGTTAGGAGCTTAAATGAGTTTAAGCTGGAGGAATAGCTCAGCACTTAAAGCACTTGCCTAAAATATGTAACAAGGGCCTGGTACGTTGTCAATAAGATTAAAGATAATGTATTCAGTTTTTAAAACTAATAATATAATGGTATTTTGTTTAAAAACAATCTTTTTTATTAAGTTATTAACATATTTGTTCAAATCAGAAACATTCTTTTTGCCACTTTTTTTTTTTCCTTTTGGTAGTAATAAAAATTGAGTCCACAGCCTTTTTGCACTGAGCTACATCCTCAGACCATTTTTATTTTTGATTTTGAGACAGGGTTTTGCTGTGTCATTAAATTGCCCAGGCTGCACTCTACTTGGGATCTTCCTGCCTCACCCTCCCGGAGTGCTGGGATGACAGGCCTGCACCTTCAGGCCTGGCTTTTCACTATTTTTTTTTTTAATCACCCAGTTCTTAGCCAGTTGGCACCGTTTTTTTATGAGTGCATTTTCCCTAGCTTATCTCAAGAACTCAAAGCTCCCCATTATTTATGTGTTTTATGCGTTCAATCAATAGATGCTGTGATTTATAAAAATATTAAAATAAAAGCAATCCTCAGAGCTTCCTCCTTCAGCTCACTTGGAGGACGGGAACAGGACTGCATGGGTCCTGGTCCCAGGGAAGATATGGCTGTCTCCTAGGCTTTCCCTGCCTCCTCTCCTGAGTTTGGAGGGTGGAGGCTGAACCTGTGAGGAAGTACCTGTCTGTTCCAAGCCTAAACCAATCTTTCCCTGCTCATGGGGCGGGGGCTGCTGACCGTCCTGGACTTGGGCCTTGGGCTCCTGAACTCTTAAAGAAATGGAGGGAGAACAGTGCGGCCTTATGCTACTGCCTTCTCAGGAGCAGATGTGGGTCTGCTGGCTTTCTGGATGGACCCTGTAAGGTAGGCATCACCCTAAACCCTGGGCTCACATGACTGTTTACGTTACAAACAGGCACAGAGGCTTGATATTTTTGAGTGTCCAGTTCTTTAAGCTGCCCAGGGCAGCTGTTATATTCCTCACCTGTTTACAAACCGTAGCACGAAATGCTTGAGCAAGATGAAAGCACATGTGTGTCTGCATACACAGGGATGTTTCTGCCGAGCCTTTGTCACACGCACCCCTGACGAGGAATGATCTTCAGAGCTCATCTGTTTGGTCGTGTTGATCTTGAATGCCTGTGCTGTGGGCTCCTTCCTTATTCCTGCCCATTGCTCGTTCTGACCGCCTGCTCGTTTACCTGGAGCTTAAGGAGCTGAATAAGGGGGTGTGTGTGCTTATTGTATGTGTCCTTTTCCTTGTTTGTTTTTCTCTTTTGTTTTTGCAGTGCTGGGGATTGAACCCAGGGCCTTCATGCATGCCTTTCCTTCCTTCTTTCCCTCCCTCCTTCCTTCCTCTCTCTCTCTCTGTCTCCCCCTCTCTCCCTCTCTCCCTCTCTCCCTCTCTCTTTCTTTCAAACTTTGGACAACAGATCTTTACTTAGAAATAAAGAACAGAGAAGTAAAATCTCCGTATGTCTGGGAGGGAGTCCTGAGGAGGTTGCTCCCTATATCCATTTTTAATGCTCGTTAGCTCTACTTAGAAAACCTTGAATTTTCTGTAAAGAAAATATCTATATGTTATGTTTTCTTGGAATACAAGTTCTCTAAGGATTACTGTTCAATTTTTTTTTTGGGGGGGCGTAGGGTTCCACTCTGAATGCAGGCTGGTCCTGGACTCACTATGTAGCCCCAGGCTGGCCTCCAAAATCATGGCAATTCTCCTGCCTCAGCTTCCTGAGTGTTGGGATTATGGGTGGGCACCAGCACGTGCAATTCATGTTTGTGTGGTTCTAGATAATGGAACCCGGGTTCTTGTTAGATGCAAGGTAAGCACTCGGACCACTGAACTGTGACCTTAGCCCTGCTCAGATGGACTTGAGGTAAGTATTCATTGGCTGAGGTGGTCTTTC
This sequence comes from Ctenodactylus gundi, assembly GCA_004027205.1. Classification (NCBI taxonomy): domain Eukaryota; kingdom Metazoa; phylum Chordata; class Mammalia; order Rodentia; family Ctenodactylidae; genus Ctenodactylus; species Ctenodactylus gundi. The sequence continues at coordinate 225,761 of PVKB01002844.1, read as the reverse complement.
TGGAGGCAGCTGGACAATTCCTCTTGGTCTCCCTCATACCAAAGCTGAGACATTTCTGAACATCTAGTTATTTTACTCTGGGTTCAGTATTTACAGACACAGACCACAGAGATGGGGAGTAGAGTTGGGTTGTGTCTTCTTTTGGCTTTCTTCTAAAGCGGCACTCAGCGGGCCTCACTGACCCCCATGGAGTTACGTTAGGAGGGTCCTGGCAGTGCCTGTCTGTTGAAGGGCGTCACTTGCCTTGTGGCTCAGCCCCCTTTCTGTGTAATACCCCGCTGCTGTGAATCTAAGCTCCTGCCACCAGGTGTCACTGCTGAGCCAGGCTTCAGAGCCCTAAAACTGTGAAGTTGTTCTTTAGAAATTTTAATTTTTTCTCTCTGTTGGTTTCATATGGTCTAATTTTGAAGTTTTCCACTTTCCTGGTGGCACTTTCCTTCGGGCCTGTAGGAATTATGTTAGTGTCCCAGTTTATAATATTCGCCTTTCATTCCACATTTACGGTGTAGCAGGTCCTATTACAGCATGGAACATGAAAGAACAAAATAAATAACCTGAATTATCTGAATACTTTTACTGCACACCAGCCGTGTTTATATAGTTTGGTGCCTTGATGCTGGCCTCCGTAGCGAAAGGCACAGGAGATTTATGAAGCACCTATGTGCTCCTCTGTGACCGCCATGCATACGCAGAAGAACAGCGCCGTGTTCAGAGGGGAAGCACTCGTACCTGGGGTGCAGTCGACCTTGGGTGTTTGCCGAGATGTGTGCTGAGGCCTTCACGGACACCTGAGCACCCGGCAGGCATGTGACTCTCATAGTAAAATCCCGTCATGTATGACTTTGTGAGCGTCACCGTGCATGACAAGAAAAACCAAGGCTCTGCTGAGGCCCCAGGCTCTGGGTGGCCGAGCAGGGCTCCCTCTGAACAAGGTCTTCATATTTAATTCAGCCATCCACGGATTGAAATTCAGTCCTCAGCTAAGTGCAAATATGTTGAACTGCAAAATCCATGAACACATGCACAACACACATGAGTCCTCAGAAATAAGCGTGTAAAGAACTGTAGTATATGTGTGGTGTCTTCCTGGGGGTAGGCAGAAGGGTGATTTTAGTGATCTTTTACTCTGTGCCAATGTGGGGGCACACACCTATAATTTCAGTATTCTTGGAGGTGGAGGCAGGAGGATTGCAAGTTTGAGCTCAGCCTGGGCAACTAAGTGACTTAGGCAGCCCTTGTATCTAAATAAATAAATAAATAAATAAATAAGCATGGGGGCTGCAGATGTAGCTCAGCGTAAGGGCCCTGGGTTTGAACTTTAATACTAAAGAAAGCTTTTAGCATTTTTCCAAATTGCCTATACTGAATTTACCAGGTGTACCAAAGGTTCTCATACATATAAAAATATTAAAAATATAAAGTATAATGTAATATGTTATAGAATGTAAAATTTGTTTGCTCAGGATTAATTTGTCATGATATTTGAAGTAGAACTAGTATTATAAGAAAAATTATGCAAGCACTAAATTCAATGTACAGGGTGTCTGAGACATCACACATGGGAAAAATTAAACTCTTGGGACACCTTGTATATTATTTTTTATAATAAATCTAACTATTAAAATAAAAAAACCCAAACCCATGGGGCTGGAGGAATAATACAGCAGTTAGACCGCTTGCCTAGCAAGCATGAGGCCCTGAGTTTGGACATGGTGGTGCACACCTATAATCACAGCACTCAGGAGGCTGAGGCAGCAGGATTGTCAGGAGTTTGAGGCCAGCCTGGGCTCCATAGTGAGCTCAGGACCAGCCTGGACTACAGAGTGAGACCCTGTCTCAAAACCAATAAGAATAACAAATAAAAAAACAAAAAAACCCAAACCTAACTACTATATGTCCTGTACTTTGGAGGCATTCCGTACATGGTTAAAACCAGAATATTGAAAGACAAGGGATCTAGCCAGTAGCATAGGTCTGTAATCCTAGCACGCACTCTGGAAGTCTGAGGCAGAAGGATTGCAAGTTTTAGCCCAGCCTGGGAAACTTAGCACCTTAGTGAAGTTCCATCTTGAAATCAAAAATAAAAATGATCTGAGGATGTAGCTCAGTGCAGATGTGAAGGGGTTGGGTTCAATGCCCGGTGCAAAAAAAAAAAAAAAAAAAAAAAAAAAAAAAAAAACGAGAGAGTGCATGTAGCTGTTGGTGCTTTACCTAATATTTGACAAACACATTAATTATTTAGAAAGGCTTAGCTTTGCCCTCAGTGGACTCCAGTAGGTGGTGTGTTATAGCCGGGAACTTCGGGCCTGCCTGGGAGCCCATGTGTTAGTGGTGGTCACCTTGGCACGTCAGCTCTGTTCCCCACATGGGTGGAAGGTACGCTAGCATCAGTTCACACTCAGTGGTTGGATGGCCCAGGTTCCTAGCAGAACCTGTGGGCTGTTTCTTCATGAATCCCGTATACTGATGTCCCTATGAGGTCTTCCTCTCTGCAGGTGTCAGTTGAGGTAGACTGATAAACCACGTGGCTGATGTGGGTTGTGGAGTGGCAGTAGGTGGTAGTCTGCATGTCACTGGGTGACAGGGAGCTGACAGGAAAGCACCTTTACTGCGGTGTGACATGGTCACTTTTCTGATGGATGCCTGTTCCACAGTACTTTTCCTTGCAGAAAACCAGGAAGGACACAATTCTTTGATATTTTGTAGAAAACTTTTAATAGATGTAGTTTGTACAAAACTGAATTTTATTTTATTTACTATTAATTAATTAATTAATTAATTTTTGCAGCAGGTCTCACTGTGTAGTCCAGGCTGGCCTCAAGCCCATGGTAATCCTCCTGCCTCAGCCTCCCAATTGTGGGGATTACAGGTGTGTACCACCGCACAGGGCTGTTCATATGTGGCACTGAGGGATTGAACCCAGAGCCTTGCACATATGAGACAAGTATTGTAACCACTGGGCTACTCCCTCAACCCTAAAATTGAAATTTACAGATAAGACAGTTCTTCCCCAGTTAAGAAACTGACTGTCTTGATTTGATTTCTCTTGTTCCATTTCCACTCAGTCTGCCAGAGACAAGGCACGAAAGGACGAAAGCCTGCTCTCCAGTGTCCTGGGCTCTTGGGGACAGGCCTGCTGACGCACTGAGGCTGTGGGACCCTGAACTGTGCAGGGGCACAGAGCTGATCCTCACCCAGAGCCACCTGTCCCGGGGTTTCTTCTGATCATCTCGTGTGAGGACGGAGTTCCAAAAGAGGGCGATGTCCCCCACTTGGGAGGGTGGTTGGTGGGCTGTTGCTTTGAGGAACTAAGGTCATTTTTGGAGCCCCCTCATCTGGTTTTCTGCTCACGATCGAGGCGCATAAGTTTTTCCCCCCGAAATGAAGAATCTTGGGATTCTTTTGGGCGTTCGTTGTGGCTGGGAGCTAACCATGTGTAGGTGACCTCAGAAATAGAAGCCGGCTGCACTTTTGGCAGGAGGCCTGTGCCGGGTTGAGGGTGGGGTGGTCTGGTTAGTTCACCCTTGGGATCAAGATGTCACAGTAACAAGAAGTGACAACCGAGTTTGTTATTAAAGGAACTGGGCAAAGTCATGCGTGTGCGTGCGTGCGTGCATGTGTGTGTGTGTGTATGTGTGTGTGATTTTGATAGTGTGGAAGCTGTGGGCGGGTAGCAGATGCTTAGGTACAAAAAAAAAGAACTTTTCATCTTGATTCAGCCCAAATTTATTTACTTTAGGACTTTAATTCCTCTTTTAAAAAACAGGCATTGTTGTCAGGATAATTGGCTTTTTATTTTTTAAAGCAAGCAACAGTTTATGTAGCCAAACAAAAGAGAAAAGAAAGTCTCTTGGCCAAGAATCCAAGGAGGGGACCCACGCAGGTCACCCCCGAGAGAGAAAAGAGGAAAAAAAGGAAAGGTCTTCACCGAGAGCCAGGAGGAACCAAGAGGTTACCTTCTGGTCAGGATAATTTTGACATTTGTAAATACTTTAAAAGACTCTAGCACAGTCCTCTTCTACTCAGAGAATTCCTTTTTTTAAAAAACTTATTATTATTATCATTATAGTATTGGGAATCTTCATACTGAGCTGCATCCTGAGCCCACTTTTATTTTTGATTTTGAGCTAGGGTTTTACTGAGTTGTTAGATTGCCCAGCTGGGCCTGAACTTACGATCCTCCTGCCTCAGCCTACCCGAGTGCAGGGATGTCAGGACTGCACCATTGGGCCTGTCCTTCCTTTTTACTGTCCACATGTATGATATAATATACATGTGATTGTTCCAGTGTGCATATCCATAGCGAAATGGGAGTTACTTCTCTGATATTGGCTGCTTTATGAGAAAAGCCTACATCATTCTGCATGGTTCCCACTTTTTAAAAAATCATTTAACAAACATCTGTGTGTCTGCTACGTGTAAGCAGGCTTCTTGCTGTGAAGTTTGCCCGAAACCCGTGAGATTGTATTGCTTTGGTGGCTTGCGTTAGAGTTAGCCAAACCTGCTTTTGTGCACCCAGTGTTGCCTGACTGGCACAGGAACCCAAGAGACAGGTGAGGCTGGGGTGGGCTCCTTCCTCAGGAGAGAAGACTGCTTTATTTTGTCATACTTATTTGCAGGGCCAGGGCTAAAGCGTGTCAGGCAAGTGCCACTCTACTGAGCTGCATCCTCAACCCAGAAATTGGGCTTTAAAACAAAACAACAACAGCAACAACAAAACCTAGTGTTTTTCTAGTGAATCAATTAGAATTCAGTATTTTAAAAAATCTTGCCTGCCATTTTTTTAGTGTCGTATTTTGCCATGGAATCCTCTCCTACTCCCATTAGCCCTGATTCTGAAGTGTGCGTGTGGTACCAGAGACTCCTCTAGCGTTCCTTACAGTACGGAAATCTTGGAAACTGAGATTCGCCAGAAAGTCAGAATCCCAGGTGCACCCTGAATAGCTTGGGGCATGTGGCTGCCGAGTCCTTGTGGAGGCTGCTTCACAATACGGCTCGCTTGCGTCGCTGACAGACGAAAGCAAACATGAAAAGCTTTTTTAGCTGGGGATGTTTTTAAGGGTCTTTCTGTATGTACCTCTTTTTCTCCTTTGTTCCTTTGCCCTTCCCCAAAACTGGAAATATTTTTTGTCTGTTTTGACTGACTTCCTGTTATCAAACATAATGCCCATGGCGAAGGGTGACCTGATGCTTTTGACGTTGAAAGGCAGGAGAAATAATGGGGGGGGGGGGGTTCCTTCGCTTCCCTTCTCATTTATTTTCTGTGAGGGAGAAAGCTTTTCGGCTGCTGTGAAACCTGTATTTTTGCTCGAATCTTGTTCCCCCAAGCACATTCCAGACCCTCCGCAGGTAGAGACAGACCCGGTTTCATTTTGCCTTCTGCTTCTACTTCGTTTTGTCTGCTTCTGGGTCTGTTTTCACTTTGGTTCTTTGGTGGGATCCGAGATCGGGCATCTGGGCCTCGAAGCTGGAGAGATGTCCTGCCCAGCGGTTTGCCTTTTGGAGGTGCCAGCCCATCTAAGAAGGGTGGCTTTATTTCTCCCGACTATTTATAACCAGTGTTTATGCAGTCACAAATTTGTGGATGGGAAACAGTCTCTTTTGGGATAAAAAAAAAATCCTCCAAGAGCAAATGCTTTTTTTGTCTTCGACACCAACCCCCTAATAGCTGCCATGTGTGAGTGGGTCTGGATTCTGGGGTTACCTCCTGGGGAAGTCGATTGAAGCTGTCTCTAGGAAATCTTGGAACATTCTTAAGAACAGATTTTTGTCTCTTAGGTCCAAAAAAATATATACATCGGGCCCACACTGGTACCCGGGAGAGGACCCCATCAAAAGTTCTGGTGACCAGGTGCAGAGCGAGGACCCACATGGCTCATGGGCCAGGCCCAGTGGTGATAGGACAGCCCGCGGACCGCGGGCCTGCAGGTGGCTCAGGAGCACGGCTGGGGCCTGAGGCTGTTTTATCATGCGCCTCTTCAGTTTGGGAATGGGAGGTGGAGGCGCGGGGTTTTGTTCATTGCTCATGGCTTGAGACTGGTGTTCTGAGAATGGTGCTGGGAAAAGCGGTGGTGGCATTTGGGGAGGTTTGAAGGCTGGCAGGCAGTTTGTGGAAGTCCGGATACTGTTTAATCCTCACTTTCTCCACCTGAGTGGGAAGAGCCCGGGCAGGTTGGGATGTCGGGGCTGCTGGCCTGGGTCTCAGTTCAGCAGTGACACTGGTCCTGCAGGCACAGTTCTCTGGCTTTGGAAAAGCTGGAAATGGCAGCCAGGTGAGTGTTGGCCAGGCCCTTTCTCCTGGGTTTCTCCTGTTGCTGACTTGGGCTGTGACTTTTGCAGGCAGATGGGTGTGAGTCTCCAGGCGCTACCTGTGGAGTCGGGCCTCACTGAGGCCTTGGTGCTGTGCTTGGCTACCATGCTTCCACGGGATCTTGCCACTTTACTTTCCATAGTATTTTCAGGCTTGATTTAATAATATAATCAACATCAGAAATGTCGGGAATTCTATTCCACAGAGAATGCGTATAGTGAAGCATCATGTGGCATATCAAGAATGTATGCACTGTTTAATTTAGCTATTAAAATACACGCTTGTTTTTAAGAAAAGAAAAATGTTGGGAGTTAAAATTGTAATTTTTGTTCTTACTGATCGTGGCAGATCTAGTCCCCATAAACAGTTCTTGGGTGTAAGCCCTGTTTCATCCACTGAGGAATATGGCTTTCAGTGAAAGCAACTTAGTTGGTAGATTATATAATTTATTATTATTATTATTATTATTATTATTATTATTGTCTGTGCTGAGATTCAAGCCCAGAGCCCCATGCATGCCAGGTAAGGGCTCTACCACTGAAATACATCTCCAGCCCCTAGAATATTTTAGTTGATATTTTTTGTAATATTTGATTTTTTCATTTCCATCACTTACATGCGTGATATCTGTATCCACATGTGCACACACTGATCCATCGTGGTTAGTTAAGCCTGCTTTTCTCCCATGCATTTTATTAGGCTGTGCTTGTGATGCATGATAATTACATTGGAACAGTTGCATGTACATATCAAGCTTAATTATTTCTTCCCCCTTCGCGCGCTGCCCTCCCATCTCCTCCTGTGTGTTTGCTTTAACTAACACTCTTAAGATCTAAAACAGAACCCGAGCGCTGGTTTAGTCTTGTCCACGGTGATTTTGAAGGTGAGGAGACAGATTAGGTATGGGAGATTTCTGAAAAAAATAAATGTACTTTCTCTCCCACCCAGGGAAGTCACAGTGGGATGTTTGTCCTGTTGTCATAAAGCTTGCTTATGCTGGAAGGGTTAAGGGCAAAGAGAAGGATTTAGCCCTGGGCTGGGCTGTTTCTGGTCTGAAATTCACGTGTAAATGGAAGTGAAGGTGGACAGAGGTGGGCAAGCATTGTGTCTCACCAGGCAGCGAGAACACACATACCTTGGCACAGCAAACCCGTGTCTTTCCTGAGTGTGGATCTGTAAAAACATTTAGCTTAATGATTGTGGAGCCATGAAAACTTTTACCTTCAAACAATTTGCATCCTGCATACAAAGTTAAACTTTGAAAGTCAGAAGTAACTCCCATTTCCCCCCGCCCCCAAAATACGCAAAGATTTGTTTCTCTGTGGCCTGGAAGAACAGTGGTAGCTTGTTCCCTTCCCTTGGAACAAAAGTGAATCTAACATTCAGCAGTTATTGGGGCATCACGGGACGACAGCAACTTCCATCCTCCTCATTTTTTTTTAAATTAAAAACTTTAACTGACACAAGAAAACATAAAAATCGTGCATGTTTACGGGGTACCATATGCTGTCTTGATATGTGTGTACATGGTATGATGTTTAAATCGGATTACCCCTTCCTGTTTTTAATCTCTGAGAGGAAGGGAATATGGCTTTTAAAACAAATATGAAACAGTTGTTTCATCAATTAAATGTTCGTTAAGCTTTGAAGGGGCATATCCAGACTCTTTCCGCCTAGAATGATGCAGAGGATTGCTCTAGATTATTATTTTCTATTGGCAACTTTGATACAGTTATTTTTATTCTTTTGTTAATGTGTATGTGCGATACATATTAACAGTCAGCTTGAGAATTTGACGCGTGTACATGTGGCATTTTGGTCACCATCACCCCCGCCCTCTCCACCTCCCCTTTCCTTCTCCACAAAGTGATTATTTGTTTTGCTGCAGCGTTCTGGTTCATAAAATGTTTCAAAGGTCAAAAATTTCTCATTTTGAAGTCTCCTTTTTGTGTTTTCCTTCTGTTGTGGTGGGACTAGGTGTGGCATCGCAGATTGTCTATGTGGGTTGGTCAGAGAAGTTGGCTTTTAAAAGACTGTGTACAGACTTCTCTGGTCTGCTGGAAGGCAGGAGAGATAGCCTGGCCCTTCTCCTCTTTCCGAGGACTTTGCAGTGTTTACATTGGTTCTGGCAAAGGAATTGAAAAAAAAAAATCAGTTCCTTAAGCAGTTTTTTGTCTGTCTGTCTGTCTGTCTGTCTGTCTCTCTCTCTCTCTCTCTCTCTCTCACTCTCTTTCTTTTTTTCTTTCTTTCTTTCTATACTGGGGATTGAGCCCAAGGCCTTCACACTGACCTCTGTCCCTAACCTTGTCTTTTTTGGGGTGGGCAGGGTCTTGCTGAATCGCTGAGTTCCCCAGGCTGGGCTCACACTTGCGCCCTTCCTGCTACCACTGGTTAGACAGTTCTCCTAAGTGTAACCCTTTCCAGCAATTTGTGATGATTGCCATCTTCATTTCTCCACCAGGGCACATCAAAATCACTGATAGATACAGCTTCCTAGTTAAGCATAATGGAAATATTTCACTTTCTTTGTCAGATTAATTTTCAGTGTAAGAATTATCCGGCAGCCTCAAATTTACAAAAGAAGTTTCATGTTCAAAATTTGTCAGAACAGATAGGTTGAGGATGTAGCTCAGTACTAACCCCCAGCACACGATTCCTGTTGTTTATGCCGGTTGGGTGTTCTTACGATTATGTGGTTTTCATGCTGCATAATACAATTAAACGTAGGATTCTTTAGCACAGCTTTATTTTTGTTTGTTTGTTTTTGAGACAGGGTCTCTCTCTGAATTCCATGCTAGTCCTGGACTCATTATGCTGCCCTGAACTCACAGCAATCCTCCTACGTGCTGGGATTCCAGGCATATGCCACCACACCCAGCTAATAACTTTATATTTTATAAAGTTTTTTTTTTTTTTTTGGTGGTGGGAGTACTAGGGATTGACACCAGGGACGTGTGCATGCAAGACATTTGCTCTGCCACTGAGCCACACCCCCAGCGCATGTCGGATACTATTGTGTGGGGCTGTTGCCATGACAGAATATGGCTGCGTGGACCATGGACACAATGGGAAAACAGGGAGCATCCCTTTGTGTTTCTCCCATGTTTGACTCAGGGTCTAACAGCTCTATCTCAGATACGGTCAAAAAGCAGGGACATTTGCTAGTGCCACGGCTGGTGACTGCGAAGTCCTTGTGGGGCGGTACACAGCTGGGTTAGCGGGTTGATACCTGTATCAGAGTTAAGAAAACAAATTTTTCTTCAATTAGGCCTGATGGTGTAGGTATGTCATCCCAGCGCTCTGGGAGCTGAGACAAGAAGATTGCATGTTTAAGCCCAGATTGGGCAACTTAGCAATGTAGCGATACTCTGACTCATAATCCAAAAAGTGGGCAGGGGTGTAGCCCAGTGTGAAGTTCTTGAGTTCCATCCCACGTACTACGAAAGAAAAAAAAAAAACTAAAAGTACCCCTTTTTCCCTAATTTTGAAGTAACAGTTAAGCTGTGCATTTAAGTAACAAGTATTTTTAGATGATCTGAAATACACAGAAGTAGCGCAGTGAGCTGCTGCATTGTGCCCGCTGCTGTTCTGCGCGGCCCGTGTTTCGATTGCTGCTGTTCTGGGCGTGCTGCTGGACCAGTTCGAACCAAACCCTGGTCGCGGTGTCAGATCTCTTGTCTGCGAACGTTCCCGGGTCAGAGGTCTGCTTGCAGGCATAGCTGCGGGCCCACGGCTGCCACAGCCATTCCATCCGGTAATCTCATATTTGAAAGCAGACAGGCTGTATTTGTATTACCCATGCACACCAACGCTGTTACCAGACAGACTTGAGAAGGAAGCGACTGTTAAACCCTCGTTATCTCTCTCTTTTTTCTTTTTTTCTTTTTTTGAAAAGTGGATCTGGAAAGTTGTTTTCTGTGTGTCTTTTGAGTGCAATATTTAGCCCCGATTCCAAAGCCATTCTGCAAAAAGCCACAGAAAACCAGTTGTCATAACACGCAGAGAGACCGACCCTGTGCACTGACATTTGCAGGTTTTGTTCTAGCCCTTCTGCAGCTGAGCTCGCGTTTATCACCCTCATTTCTGCATGCTAAGTCCTGGCTTTCCTTCGTGGGGTCTGTATTGATTTTTGCTCCGTATGCTTTCGGTTCGGGTTGATGTTTAGCCTTTGACCCAGCCACTTTCTTACAATAAACAGTTTGTTGATGAGAGCAGCTGCCCAGCAGATTGCTTCCAGATTGTTCTCTCGAGACTTGGAATGGAGCACACCTTAGGAGAAGCCGGCTTGAAGCTCGTGCCTCCTACTTCTTACACCCTCTGTCTCTAGCCAGCTGTCGGCCTCTGATCAGTCTTCTGTTTGTATCGAGTGAAATGACTCTGTGGCACCAAAATCAAGACTCACAACCCCAGGTGCAACTTTTGCATTCTTTGAATGAATGGTAGCAGCGTTTTCTAGAAGTTTCTGCTGTAAAGAGCAATGACCTGGTTGCAGTAAGAACTCTCAGCATTCTGCTCATAGGAGTTGGCATGCTGCGGAGTGCTATAAATGAGCGGATGTTTGCTGCCGTGTGTACGGATGCCCATGCTCACTTGGGTTTTCTGTGCAGTGAAGGAAGGACGTTACTTCCAGATTAAGTATTATTTGCTGTTTGCTTAAAAGTAGAGAAAGAAGCTGGGCTTCTGGTGGTGCAGGCTTGTAAATCCAGCATTCTGGATACTGTGGCAGGAGGATCACAAGCTCAAGCTCAGTGGGGGCAACTTAGCGACTTGGTGAGATCCTGTATCGAAACCAAAGGTAAAAAACATGGGCTGGGGATGCAGCTCAGCGTGAAGGCTTGGGCTCCATCCCCAGTGCCAAAACAGATTCTCTCTCTCTCTCTCTCTTTCTCTCTCTCTCTCTCTCTCTCTCTTCAGTGCTGAGCAGTGAGGCCAGATGTCATACCAGAAAGTCAAGTGCTCTACCACTGAGCCAGCCCTTTCTCTACTTTTTTAAAGATAATACTCTTTTTTAACACAAGAGACAGATCCTCTGCCATCTTCGTGATGTACATGGCTGAAAGGCGTATTTTAGTTTGGATCTTTTTGTTGTTGTTGTTGTTGTTGTTGTTTTGTTGCTTCCCACGTCACCCCCCAGCTGTTACCTAGAATGGCCTGTCTGCTTGCAGTGACCTTCATTAAGCAAGGAAGGTCAGAGCTTTCAGCATCAGAGCCAACACTTTTTACTAAACTGGCCACCAGGGGCTGCTCTCAGAATGGTGAGGCTGAGCTCACCTCCCTCGAGGCAAGTTTACTTTTTCTACAACCAGTAAATTTTGTTAAGCTACCAATCCTGATTTCAGAGCTCAGGCCTCGCTGGCACAGGCTGCCGTCACCAGGCATGCTCCCGACAGGAGCCCTTGAAGTCAGTGGTTACGTAGAACCTGGACAAGATTCAAGAGCTGAGATTAAGACCTGGGTGCTTTTTCATTTAGTGCCAGTAAGCAGTTATTAAACACACTGATCCTCACGCTCTGAAAAGCTTCATGAACCTCACTGGGGTTTGGACTCAGTGTGCCCTGAGTCTGCACTGTTCTGGGCTTCAGGGGATGGCTTTGTGATAGTGGAATTCTGTGTCTGGGGGGACATGGTCTTCCCCCTTCCCTGCCACACTTCTTGGGCTTGGTCTCAGCAACTCTGCCCCAGTAGATAGCAGGAGGGTGGCTTCAGATGTAGCAGTGTGAGGCCCCCCCCCAAAAGGCATTCATTGTGATTGTGTTGTGTATTTACTATTTATTTTATTCTGAGACAGGGTCTTGTTCTGTGGCCCAGGCTGGCCTTGGCTCAAGGTAGTCCTCCTGTCTCAGCCTCCCGAGTGCTGAGATTACAGGTGTGCGCCACCACACCCAGCTTATATGGTGCTGGGGAATCGAATTCCGGGACTTAGCTCTTGACTTAGTGCTTGCAAGCACTTTAACTGCTGAGCTGTTCCTCCAGCCCCAGTATTTATTTGTTTTAAATAACGGCTGCATCGATGATGATTTTAGGGTTAGCAGCAGAATCACAATATCCAGCCAGCATCAGGGCTGGCTAGGGCCTGGGAAGAGGTTCCGCCTCTTCTCATCCTAGATTTTCATTATTATTATTTATTTGTAGTACTGGAGATTGAACCCAGGGCCTTTCCACTGAGCTGCATCTCCACTTTTTTTTTTTTTTTAAACTTTGAGACAGGGTTTTGCTAAGTTACAAAGTTCCCCAGGTTGGACTGGAACTTGTGATTCTCCTGCCTCAGCCACTTAGGGCTCGACTGGGATTTTATTGTACAAGCCTATACCATGGGGCCTGGATAGCTCTGGTATTTTATTTAAAAAAAGAAAAGTAAACGGCTAGTATGCAAACTTATACAGCCAGCTCTAGGATTTACCACTGCTTCGCATTTTGCCACACTTACCCAATAGAGCTTCTTTCTGTTTTGTTTTCAAAATTTTGAAAGATGCCTGTGTTGCTGCCTCTAAGTAAAATAAAGTGCAGATTTTTATGAGGCTGGGAGCTTTTGACATTTTTACTTCTAGGAGTTGTCAGAAGAGAGTGGTACGAGTTTCTGCTTGGCCTTGGATGTGTTTTGTTGATGTGAAGTAAACCAGTAGCCCACTAGTGTGCAGTGGTGCTGTGTGGCTGATTGTCTCTCTTCTGTGCCAGGGAGGGGTGTACCCCGTCCTCGTGAGCTAGCTGGATCGGCACTCGTGGAGGGGATTCTGAGGGTAGTGAGGTAGTTTTACATTTTAGATGTAGAGATCTTATTGCCAGGTGCTCTGAGAGGATAGCATTTAGCAAGAGTGTTGTAAAGGCTTACAAGGTTGATCTTTACTTATTTTATGAAACCCAATAAAGGGATTCTACCCCTGATCTGGAAAATTCCATCCACAACCATGGCACAGGAATAGGATTATTTAACCAACCTACCTTTCTTTCTTTCTTTCTTTTCTTTCTTTCTTTCTTTCTTTCTTTCTTAATTTCTTTTGCGGTCTCACTTTGTAGTCCAAGTTTTTCCTGAACTTAGTATGTCACTCTGGCTGGCCTTGAACTCAGCAACAATCCTCCTACCTCAGCCTCCTGAGTGCTGGGATGACAGAAGAGCATGCCCAGCTATTTCTTTTTTTTTTTTTTTTTTAATGCAGCACTCTGGAATTGAACCCCAGGTCTTGCACATGCTAGGCAAGCACTCTAACCACTGAGCAATTCCCCAACTTTTTCTCTCAGTTTCTTAGATTATGACTTAGACTCTTAGATCCAGTCATTTTCATACTTTTTTTTTTTCTCTTTTGTGCTGGAGATTGAACCCAGGGCCCTTCCCTTGAGCTACATCCCCAGCCCTTATTCATTTTGAATCTCAGTTACTAAGTTGCCCAGCCTGGGCTTGAATTTAGGATATTCTAACTTCAGCCTCTGGGAATGAATGGGATTAGAGGGCTGGGCCATCATGCCAGTTTCCGTAAAAAGTTTTAGGGTTTACATACTGTACAAATGACATTGTAGTATTTGTGTAAATATGCGCTGGTTCCATTACACTGTAAGGCAAGACCATTTGAAGGCAAAGACCATATGTTGTTAATTTCTGTATCCCTTTTCCAGTATTTTGCTTATTATGGGCATTTAGCAGGAGTGTTATGAAGGTTTACAAAGTGTTCCAGCCTTTCCTGGTAGCATAGGAAGAGATGCTTCCTCAGCTCCCATATACGCCGGAGCCCTGGGGCCCTAAGGACAGACCAGCAGTCAGCAGCCTGCCTCGCTGGGCATGGTGTGTGGCCAGTAGGTCTGTCACTCTCTCTCTCTCTCTCTCTCTCTCTCTCTCTCTGTGTGTGTGTGTGTGTGTGTGTGTGTGTGTGTGTGTGTGTGTGTGCATGTGATGCTGAGGATGGAACCCAGGGCCTTCATCCTCAGCTCTTTTTTGGCTCTGATACAGGGTCTTGCCAAGTCGCTAAATTGTCCTGACTGCGCTTGAACTTGTGATCCTGCTGCCTTTGTCTCCCAGAGTGCGGGAAGACAGGACTGCATGCTGGGGCCTGGCTTCATCTTTATTCCGGTGGAACAGGATGTGGGCAGTAGCCGTGTGCGACAGTTTAAGTCAGCTGTGGGTGTGCCTGAGGGACACTGGTAAGGTGGACCCGCCGGAAAGGCTAGAGTCCTCCTCCATCATACAGATGCTTCGCAGTGTGTGAACGATTTTACCCACAGAATGTCTGCGGGCTGCCCCAGTGGTCGCGTGCGCACTTTCTGTGACAGACTGTGTCCTTAAGATTCGCCCTCTCCTCTCTCAGTTAGCTTCTCCTCCCCTCTAGGCTGTGCGCGCTGTTCCCTGCATTCTTGGAACCTTTCAGAGTGTTATGGTAATCGCCAGTTGTACAGGTAGTTCTTTGGCTGAAATCAGCACCTGGGGGAGAGAGTCCTTAGCTTCTCCTCTCTACTGCTTCTCTCAGGCCACTTTTCAGGTGCTGTGCATATGTGCATGTGTGTGCACATGCATGTTTTTAAATTTTCTTATTTACTCAGTACTGAGAGTTGAATCCAGGGCCTTTGTACTGAGCCACAGTCTCATCCCTTTGTTTTCATTTGAAGACAGGTTCTTACTAAGCCCCCAGGTTGGCCTCAAACTCATGATCCTCCCGCCTCAGCCTCCCAGATACCTGGGATTATATTAATAGGTCTATACCTTCTTGCTCAGTTTTAGGTGACATGTATATTCTAATATGGGAATCCTGGATGCAATGGTAAAATGTCACCTGAGAAACATGGGACTCAACGTTGAATCCTGAAGCTCAGTTTTAATAAGAAAAGCATGTACTTGTGCTATTTCCTTTAAAGTGCAGAAACAGAGGCCCATCATAAGCAGTGCCTTATGGGGCTTCAGAGCTAGCTGGTGACAGAGCTGTGGGCTTCATCCTGTGCCAGTGTCTCTTGTGCTGTGCATGATGCTCCAGAGAATTTCAGGCTGAGCTGGCCCTGCTAGGCATAGAGCTGAGAACAGTAGCACCTGGGAACCCATGGAGTCAGGAGGGTGTAGAGCTGGCGTAGTACATTTTTTCTTGCTGTCACAAAACACCCAAGCTGGGATAGTCTTCCAAGAAACTTGGGCTCATGGATCTGGAGGCTGAGGTCAGCACTGGGGCAGCCATCACTGGTGAGGCCTTCTGCTCCTTGTTCTCATGGCTGAGGCAAGGGCCTGCAGAAGAGGCAGAGCTCAGAGGACCAGCTGCTTTATGATAGGCCACTTTTGTGGGAACTAACCTAGTCTCTGGAGAAACAGGAAAGGTGTTACTCCATTCACAAATGCCCCGCCTCTGTGACATAGGCTCCCAGCGTGGCTGCCCTGAGGGAGTAAAGTCCTGACATGGAACCTTCCGGGGATACCCTCAGTCCATGGCTGGAGGTGTGCCGCTCGCTTCTGTGGGCATGGGGGCTGAGGCAGGTAACCTCTGGGCAAGCTGGGCAAGCCTTTTCCAGCAGCACCCTGGATCAGAATTCGTGGTCCTGCACCCCGCCCCACCCCCCCACCTTTCCACTCTGTCAGGAGCTGTTTGTGTTGGACTCTGACAAATGGTGGGCATTTTCCGTAGGCAGGCTTAATGAAGGCCCCGGAGACCTCTGCGGATGTGGAAGCCACAGCCATGAGCCCCGGGAGTGGACGTTCGCCGCCTCAGCCGTTGGGCTCCTGGCGTAAAGCAACTCTTTGTCTTGGGGGCCTCCATGGTTTCTCTTTGGTTCTGCTCGGTAGAGTAATCTTGCCTCTGAAATGAGCTGCTTGGCCCAGAGGAGGTGTGAGGCCTATAAAACCAGCCTTGTTAGAAATGGCTTATTCACTCCTCCCTTTTACTGCTCCCCTCAAGCCTTTTGTGGTCCTCGCTAGTTGGCAGGTAACAAAAAAATGCAGTAAAGCCAGGGTCTTTCTGCAGCTGGGCCTGAGCTATCACTTTACACAAGAAAAGGAAGACCAGTTCACAAGCATTTATGGAGGGCCTACTGTGTGCGGGGATGTAGAAACCACCCTGACAAGTGCAGCCTTAGGAAACTTGGGTTCCTAGAGAGCTAGTGACGTCAACAGAAAACCGTTTGGAGTTGCAGAATTCCTGTCCCACATTTGGTGTTGGTACTAGGGAGGGATCAGCTTCGTATTGCTGTAGGGACTGAGGTCAGAGTTGTGCCCCAAGCTGCGATAGAAGGGGCCCTTTGCTGCTCTGTCCTCCTGGCCCTGTAGTCTGGTGTTCTCTTCTAGCAGGTGTGTGGGCCATGTGACAGTTCACTCCTGTCCTCCCACCATCAGCCTGTTCCTACTCTTCCTCTGGTCATTTCTGTCACGAGGGGCCATTGGCTGGAGATGGAGGGGCAGAGGAGAGAGAGAGAGGCGTGGAGTTGTTTCCTCTCCGTCTCAGCTCTTGCTCCCGCTGGCGGCCATCTCCTTGGCACCTCAGTCCTGTCGCTGGTCTGCAGTGCCTTTCCACCCTTGTTTTCAGTGTCTCCTAACTCTACTCACTGTTCTGCACACGGTCCTTTGCCAAACTCTTCAGGCCATGCCATCTCTTTCCTGTCCAGACAAGATCACAGGGAGAGCAGGGCAACTTGCCTAAATGATAGTTGTTTTTATTTTATTTTTCTCCCTGTTGGGAATTGAACCCAGGGCCTTCCCACTGAGCTACATGTCTTGCCTTGTTTATTTTTTTATTTTGACACAAGATCTCATTGAGTGCCTAAGTGGCCCAGACTGTGCTTAAACTTGCAATCCTCCTGCTTCATCCACCCAATGTTAGGATTAGAGGCATGCGCCGTCACATGCAGATATGAGGGGTTATTTTAAATCTTTTTGTGTATAATAGGGATCCAAAATTCCACAAAACTTGGAATTTAGGAGTTTCATAAACTGTGATATATGTACATAATGGAGTGCTACTCATCTTTTTTTTCCCCTTGGGGGGACTTGTTTTTTAGTTTTGGAACTGGGGATTGAACCCAGGGCCTTGAGTGTGCCAGACAATCGCTCTGCCACTGAGCTACATCCCCAGGCCTACTCATCTATTAAGACAGATAGTTTTGAGGCTTTTGTAGGTAAATGGAGGCAACTTGAGACCATCATGCTCAGTGAAGTGAGTCAGACACAGAAGGTTAAATATTGAATGGTTTCTCTCATATGAGAAACACAGAATGCAGTCATTCCGTAGAACTAAATGGGGAGCAGAGTGTGGGAGGGTCAGAAAAGAGAGAGCGGGAAGAGTTTGTAACTGATGTGATATACATGTGCATAAAATACCGAAGTTCAATGTAAACATGTATTTCATATGTACTTATTAATAAAATGGGGGGGGGGAAGCGGACTGGAGCTCTTCAAGGTGAGTTCACTTCGTTTCTCTTTCCCGTTTTTATTCCACTCATGATGTAAGATGGTTGGTGCCACCTACATCCAGGGTGGGTCTTCCCCCCACCCCATGTTTGCTGGCCAGCACATCTGTCTTCCCAGACATGCCCAGCACTGTGCTTTGCTAACCTATAGGTTTTTCTCAGTGAAGTTGACATATCACAACTGGTGGCCACTCCATTCTTCTGGTGATGGACACAGATCATTTCTGCTTTTGGCTATCGTGACCACGGGTGCTGTGATAGTGAGCATACGGGTATCTGTGTGAGTCCCTGCTTTCAGGTTTTTGTGGTGAACACCTGGGCGTGGAATTGCTGGGTCATATGTTCTCTGCTTAACTTCTTGAGGAAGTACTGATGGACCCCTTCTGCTCTGAGAGCCCGTGCCTCTCGATTCGCTGTGCTGAACAAGCGTGAATATAATCGGAAGGGTGTGTCGGCGAGGTTCCCAGGGAATTGCTTGCTGGGTCTGTGTCAGGCTTGATACCAGGGCTAAACAGTGGCCTCAGCTGGATGTCTTGGGGAAGGAGGGGTGGAGCACAGTGCACCTGGTCAGCTGTGGACGCTGGGGTCCAGCTGGAAACCATATCCCCATGGGCGAGGGTACCCGCCTGGCCCAGCCAGTTCCTGCTGTGTGGGGCAGAGTTGCCATGTCTTCAGACAAACGGGAAATCTAGTGTGTGATTATCCAGTTTTTTTTAAGTGTTAGCAACTATTTAAAATGGGTCAAATAAAACACATCCCTGGCCTCCTTTTGGCCGTGGGTACCCTCCAGAAATAGTTGGATGTTTGTAGGATGACTGGTTTAGCAAGGTGTCACCAAAGCCAGAAGCCCTCCAGGTCTGCTCGCTGTGGCTGATGTTGCTTGGCAGTGGTGGCTGAGAGGCCAGGGCCACCCAAGGAGGAGTCTAGGCCAGTAGGGCAGGGGCAGCAGGCTGCAGAGTGGCAAGTGTTCCTGGAACAGATGTGTTTGGCTCGAGGATAGTCACGTGGAGGCAGGCACTACACCGGTAGACTGTTGTTCACCCCCTGCCCAGAGCCCTACTTTGCTCAGTACTGGTGCTCAGAGTCTAAAGTCGGAGAGTTGCCCAAGGAGCAGCTCTGTAGAGTGTATCAGAACTGTTTCCTTACATAGGCTAGACTGTAGAAAAATAAGCAGAACTTCCTGTTGACCAGTAAGCAAGGAGAAATTTTCCATTTGCAGCTGTTTAATTAGCTGTGTCCTGTGACTGCCCCTCTGGGGCAGAGACTCCCTTTCCTAAAGACTGTCTTCTCTGCCCTCTGAGTCTGCCTGCATTGATCACTTTCCCATTGCTGAGACAATATGCCGGGCCCTGGAATTTAAAGGAAGAGAGGTTTATTTTGGCTTATGGTACCAGAAGGTCCAGTCCATGATTGGCTCCAAGGCAAAAACAGCAGCCAGGAAGCAGAAAGAGTAAAGAGCATCTGGGGACACAAATCCACTTTTCAGGTCATGCCCCTCGGTGCCCGCGTCCCGCCAGCTGTGCCTCCTCATGGCATGTTGAGCTATTAATCCACTGATGAATATAGTACCCCTGATCCCACCTTCCAAAAGACCCTCCTTTGAACAAGTGAAGAGACTTTTGGGGGACGTGTTTGGTCTAAACCACAGCACTGCCTGTTGCTCGTTTCTGTTCAGTTCTTGCCAGGTGAGTATTGGCAGGGCTGTTGAGGAGCTTGCGTATGCAGTAGGGTACATACAATAAGGCTTTCCTACTGCCAATGTGATCTTCTTCCTTGGTCTACCTTCTTGAATGTTGCTATGTTACAAGAATCTATGTCTCCATTGTTACCCTGAGTTGCCTTAAAATAATGCCCCTTTGTTTTTCTGGACTGGGGGACAGGAAGAGCAGAAACAAAAATCAGTTGTCCTATACGTGAAAGGTTCTTCCGCCTTCATTCTCTTTAATAACTCAGGCACATCTTTCTATATTCCATTTCTTGAGGTTCCTGTTCACATCGCTACCAGGATATACCACAGTCCTGTGATTAAGTATGTGTTTGTCTGTCTTTTGTTAGATTAGGGGTTCCTCCAGGAAAGGAGTAACCTCAGAGGTATCAGTATTGCTGGTGTGGACTGGTGTGGATTGCTGGTGTGGATCTCAGTAAATTTTTTATTTTCTTATAAGGCTAAATTTCACTGTAAGATAAGTATAGCAGTAGTTGCATTTGATTTAAGAGTAAAGTAAAGTCTGATTTTAGTGATTGAAGGAAAAAAAAAGATACCACACTGAAGAAGACCAAACTTTTTTTTTAAAGAACTATTACATATTAGAAAGGTGGGCTTATTGATATATAGCAGATGTATTTGTTTGCTTGTTTATTTTTGAGCAAGGTCTCACTCTGTAGCCCAGGCTGGCCATGAACTCATGGCAGTCTTTCTGCCTCAGCCTCCCATGTGCTGGGATTACAGGTGTGCACCACCATGCCCAGGTCCTTGGCTTCCTGTTTGCTAGCAACTGTTGTGTCTTCTCTCATTAATGCCTCCTTCCTTTATGTATTCAAGACACTCTGTGTGTGTGTGTGTGTGTGTGTGTGTGTGTGTGTGTGTTTCAGTGCAGCTTTATTTTCCTCCCATTTTATTAGTACATGTATGTGACAAGCAGTGGTTACACTGAGCTTGAGAATTTTGTACACATGTGTGTTGTGTCATCACATTTTCTTTCCCTCCCTCTTTTTCACTCCCTTTGCCCTCCCTCATCCCCCCTGAGTCCTAACATCTGACACATTTATTTATTTGTATTCTAGGTTTTTCATGAGAGAAACCATGCAATATTTAACTTTCTGTGTCTGACTCACTTCACTAAGCATGATAGTCTCAAGTTGTATCCACTTACCTGCAAATGATTTAAATCTGTCTGTCTTTACGGCAGCTTAGTACTCCCCTGTGTACATATACCACATTTTTAAAAAATCTATTGGCCCGTGAATGGGTATTTCGGCATCTTCCCTAATTTAGCTATTGCTGACTGTGAGGCTATAAACATGGATATATGTGTATCTCTGTAATATTTCAACTCTTTTGGAAAAGTACTCAGATGTATTGCTGGGTCAAATGGAATATTTATTTTCAGGTTTTTGAGGGATTTCCATACCGCTTTCCACAGTGGTTGTACCAGTTTACAGTCCCGCCAGCAATGTCCCTACAATGTCATCAGCATCTGTGGATATTTGAGTTCTTGGTATATGCCATTCTCACTGGGGTAAGATGGCATCTCAGTGGTTTGATTTGCCTTTCTCTAATGGGTAAGGATGTTGAACATTTTTCATATATTTTCTGTGTTCTGTCCCTTGTCTGAGAACTGCCTATCCGTTTCAGTTGCCCATTTTTTAAATTGAGCCTTTGATTTTAAGGGGTCTTTTTTTTAATATTCTAGTTCTTAGCCTCCTATCTGAGGTGTAGATGGTAAAAATATATATATATATATTTTACCATTCTATTAGTTCTGTCTTCACTCTGTTGTTTCCTTTGCTGAACAGGTTCTTAATTTGTTATAATCCCAGGTGTTGATTCCGGGGGTTACTTGATTCCGGGAGTTATTTCTTGTGCATCAGGTGTCCTATTGAGAAAGTCTTTGCACACACCTTTATCTTCAAGAGTTTTACCTATTTTGTCCTCCAGGAGGTACAGTGTTTCTGTTTTAATACATAGGTCTTTGATCCACTTTGGTTTGATTTTGGTAGATCGTGATAGGTGTGTGTGTAGATTTGTTCTTCTACACATGGATAGCCAAATGAAGAGATTATCCTTTTTCCAGTGTGTGTTTTGGCCCCTTTATCGAAGATCAGATAGTTGAGGGTTCTTGAGGTTGTCTGTGCATCCTCATTTCTGTTCAGTTGGTCAGGCTGTCTGTATTTGTGCCAGTTCATATGATTTTTCTCACTGTTGTTTTGTAATACAGCTCTATGTCCAGAATTGTATTGCCACCTGCTTTTGTCCTGTTTCTCAGGATTGCTTTGGCTAAGACACTAAGTTTTAAGGATGCTGCTACTAGTCAAATGTAGCTTTCCCAGGAAATTGTTACTCTGCCATAGTGAAACAGTGAACCACACAGGAACGGTCCATTTCCTGTGTACTCGTCTGCCCTTTAGTTAGATTAGGAGGTCCCTCACAACAAGGGTGACCTGTCGGGAGTATCAGTGTCACAAGTGCAAACTACAGCATTTGGTTATGAAGATATTTGGTACTTTTTTTGGGGGGGGGGGCAGGGGTTGTAGCTATGTGGTAGAGCATGTTTTAGCATGTATGCGGCCCTGGGATCGACACCCAGTATTGCAAAACTAACTAAATCTTTAAAAATGCTATAAATATTTTTCTTGTTGACTGGTTGGAGGAAAAAAGAGTTGGGTTGTTGCTTCATGTAAATTCCATGAGAGCCAACGCGTATTTGCTGCTGTTTCCTTGAAAGTGTGTTAGAACAGGACACCCACGAAAAAGGCTTGTGTGCCTTGTCTTTGATGATTCATTTTCTGATTTACCCGCTCACGGTTGCCTAGCAACTTACAATGTTATGACTGAAGCAGGACTAATCTGATTATTTGCAATGAGCCAAATGTGTCTCTGAGCTAGAAAACCTTCCTGGGTCACCGTTGGTTACTTGGTGTTTCTTGGGAAAAAGAGCTCCGACACGTAGATGGAGACGGTGATGAATATTTTGAACCCAGTGTTGACTCTCGTTACATGGGTAAATTCAGCAGAAGCAACAAGAGGCGGAACAGCTCCGGAGCCATGGCACAGTATCCAGCGGGTGACAGGCCTTATGCAGTATTTAGGCATCTCAGAACAGCCGCGCCTGTGTACGTGCACCAAATGCGATGTTCACGCGCATGGTGTTATTTGGGGAATCGACGATCATGGAGTCTTATGGGTGTTAGTTATTGTTTAATGTTGCAAAGATTTGGCACAATTTATTTTAAAATTTCACTTTATTCTGGCATGATTTTGTATTCAAGAAAATGTTCTTGTTCAGTTTGATAAATGTGCATGTTATGTAACTACTTTTATGATCAAGACACAGAATGTTCTCCATATCCTGAAAGATGCCTTCTCTCCTCCATTCTTTCCCTGCCACCTCCGTGCCCAGTCTTTGACAGGCACTTCTTGGCCCTTCATCACCATAGACTGTTCGCACTGGCATATTCTGAAATTGCATTTAAATGGAGTTGTATAGTGTATACTCTTCAGGCTCTTTGTTTTTTTTTTTTTTTTTTTTGAGACAGAGTCTCTCTTTGTGGCTTAGGCTGGTCCCGAACTCGGGATGGAGGCCAAGCTGACCTTGGACTCACAGCAATCCTCCTGCTTCAGCCTCCAGCATTTTACAGGCATGTACCACTACGCCTGGCTTATGTGGTGCTGGGGAATTGAACTTGGGTACTTAGTGCTTGACTTAGCACTTGCTAGGCAAGTGCTTTAACCTCTGAGCCATTCTATCGGCCTTTTTTTTTTTTTTTTAAATCAGCCTTATGGTGCTGGAGGGATGACTCAGCAGTTAAGTCAAGCACTACATTGCTGAGTTCGATTTTCCAGCACCATGTAAGTTGTAATCCCAGCACTCAGGAGGCTGAGGCAGGAGAATTGCCTTGAGTCCAAGGGCAGCCTGGACTCCACAGTGAGTTCAGGACCAGCCTGGGCTACAGCGTGAGACCTTCCTTGTCTCAAAAAAAAAAAAAAAAAAAAAAAAAAAATCATCCTTATGTCTTTAAGATTACTCCATGTTCCCGCATGTGTGAGTATTCATTGTTGCTGGGCAGCACCCTTGTGCATGGATGTGCTGTGATCTTTCTGTTCATTCACCCGTTGGTGGACATACGGGTTTACTTTCATTGTCTGAGTAAAGCCTGTTGCAAGCATTCATGTGCAAGTCTGTGTGGAAATCAACCCACCCTCCTTTCTTCCCTCACTCCCTCCCTCTCTCCTTCCACTCTTTCTTTCTTTGTTTGTTTCTTTCTTTTTCCCTTTTTGTGTTACTAGAGATCCCACTTAAGGCTTCCACACTGAATTATATTCCTAGCCCATCCTCTCTTTATGTTTTTAGTTTTGAATTTGAGACAGGGTCTCACTCAGTCACTGAAGACTCAAATTTGGTGAGCATCCTGCCTCAGCCTCCCACAATGCTGCCTTAACAGGCCAGTGTCTCTCTGATAAACTCCCTAGTAGTTGCATTTCTGGGTTATTGGGTAGGAGCACTTAACTTTATGAATACCGCCAAATGGTTTTCCAAAATCACTGTGCCATTCTACATTCTCACCAGGAACGCACGAGAGGTCTAGTGACTTTATGTCCTTGCCAATGCTTGGGTGTGTCGGAATTTTCAGTTCTCGCCGTTTGCATGGCTGTGTATTGGCAGCAGTTTGCATCTCCCTGGTGCCATGTGGTGCCAAGCTATTTTCGTGTGCTTATTGACTGTCTGATGTCTCTTGCACAGGATCTGTCCAGATCTTTTGCCTGTGTTTTAAGTTGAGTTGTTTTCTCAGAATTCTGAGAGTTCATTTTCGTTATTTTGGACACGAGTCCTTCGTCTCGTGGATGCACGAGGGTCGCTTTTCCCAGTTTGGTTTTGTCTTTTTGCTTCTTCCGTGGCCCGCAGCTGGTACGTGAGTGGTTGGTTCCTGCTTGGTTTGTGAGAACTGCAGCCAGTTTTACGTCTGTATCTGTGGCGGAACCTTTTCACCTGGGTGCGTCCCTGTAGGCTCTATGATGCCCTGGTGTACCCACCTGCTCCGGGGAAAGGGAGGGAAAGTCAGATCTTTGCAGATTCAGTCACAGTGGCTGGTCAGACTCAAGGTTGCCGACTGCTCATCATGCTTCCCACAGTAGAGGAAGTAACGGCAAGAGGGGCTGTTCCAGGTGGACCTGCCTTGGTCCTCTGTGTGTTAACAGAAGGTGGGTGCTCTCATGGGAACAGACTGTCGCTTCTGGTAGTACTCAGGAACTTGACCTCTTCTGGCAGTTTCTGGTTTGTGCTTACGGACAGCACTCCTTACCCCGGACTCTTCCCAGGTGCCTCGTTTCTCTCCCCACTCCTGTCTGCCTGTTTGGCCCCGGGGTGTCCTCGTGTGTCCTCCTCACAGGATTGTGGGCTCTGGATTTTCCTTTGCCTCAGTTTTAGTTGTGTGGTCTCAGTCAGTGTTTTGCACACGTTCTCATTCTCTGCCATGGGCTGCAGCTGTGTGCAGGGGCTGGTCAGGAAATACTGTACGTTTAAATGAAATTTGTTACAGTAAAAGACTCAGTCCCACTGATCTTTCTCAGATTCCCCTTTCTCACTTCGAGCACACGGGTCCCATTGTTCTTGCCGTGTTCTGAAGCAGTTCTGGAAGTCCCCTTTCCCAAGTGTCTTTACCAGCTGTGACCAAAAAAAAAAAAAAAAGTTGGTGACTGCTGCTGGCAAGTATGATCCGGCAGAAAGGCAGCCTGGTGAGAGCTTGGTGGCGTGGCCTAATATACCTCTCACCAGGTCTGGACCGTGTCACTTTTGGCTCCTCCCCAAAGTCAGGATGAGTAGGAAAGGCCAGTGTTTTATATTGACCCAGGACATCAAGGCAGCCACACAGCACAGCTGCAGACACTCAAGAAGGAGAACATCCTGAACTGCTTCTGAAAGTGGCTGGAATTGTAGGATAAGAGTGTTCGAAGCAAGGGGAATATTATCAGGAGAATCGTGGCAAGATGTCTTTTATTGCAATGTTTTTTTCAATGTAAACATCACTGGATGTTTTCTCATGACTCTTAGGTGAGTGAGGCCGGGCAGAAAGGCATTGCTCCGACGCTCACTCTGCACTCAGGATCGCTGACCTTCTGTTTTGGTTGGGATCTGGGGCGTGCCCCAGAGCCTCATGTTGGGAAAGTGATTCACTCATGGGGTTAATCCATTGGTGTCCTGTGCCGTGAAGTGGTGGGGCCTGGTGGGTGGCGGCCATTACTGAGAATGTGATCAGTCACTAAGGGTGTAACAGTGTGAGAGATCACTGAGGGTGTGGCCTAGAAGGATCCGCTTGTGCCCTAGTTTCTGCCCAAGCCCTGATTTTTCATCTTGTGATACCAGAACAGTTGTTCTCTTCTATACCCTTCCACCATTGCCAGTGCCCGTGAATGGACTGAGAGCCCCTGAAACTGTGAGCTAAAAATCAGCCTTTCCTCCCTTAGAGTGTGTGTGTTGGGGATTGTGTCCCAGCAGTGGAAAAGCAGCCAAGCCACCTTCAGTGATCCCAGGTGCTTCCTGGTGCCCACATTTTCCCTCCCTGGTTCTGTGGCCCCTTTGTTATGAAGCCAGCAACCCTGGCTTCCTCTTTTTCTCCCTCAGCTGATGGTCTTGCTGTCTATTTACTGAGGAAACAGAACCCACTGTGGATGGTGTCTGTGGCACCAGCGTTCCCCTCCCTGCAGCTCTGAGTAGAGCAATGGCTGCAAAACTCTTATCAGGACTGTCCCCTCTGTCTGTGAAGCCAGCATGGCGTCAGGCAGGGCTAGGGTGGTGTCCTAACCCTCCCCTTACTGTCCTCTCTTGCTCTTCCTGCCTTTGAAACTGGACCCCCAGTCCTCCTGTATTCTCCCAACTGCCACATGCTTGATTTTCTCTCATGTTCACCCCCCCCCCCCCCCCCACACTTTTTTTTTTTATTCTTGGTCCTGAGGATCAAGTCCAGGACTTCCATACTGAGCTACATTCCCATCCCATTTTTACTTTTGATTTTGAGATGGTGTCTTAGTTATTTTCTTATTGCTGTGACTCAATACCCGACATGAACAAATATGGAGGGGGGGGGGCAAAGATTTATTTTAAGTCACAGTTTCAGAAGGTCTCGGTCCATCCATGAGTGGGCAGCTGAAAAATGGTGGAATCACGTGCCAGAGCTGGAGCTGAATCAAGGCCAGAGCTGGAGCTTCAGAGGCAGAGATCCATACAGCATGGCAGAACAGAGAAAGGCAGACCAGCACATGTCCCTGCTGGGCAAGCCTCAAACATCTGCCCCTTGCAGCCATGCCCAACCTCCCAACTCTACACAGTATCCATAGGTACAAGAGGCTTTTGGGGGACACTCCAGATCCAAACCACGACAGATGGTATCACTAAATTGTTCTCTCTGGCTACTTGAACTTGTGATCTTCCTGCCTCAGACTCCCAGAGTTCTGGGATGACGGGCCTGCACCGCCAGACTTGAATTTCTCTCACCTTTTTTGCCTTCATAGAAGGCTCTGCTCATTTCCCTGAAATCCAGGAATTGGTCTCTTTGTCAGTTGTGGCCCTCTAAAAGATACATTGAATTCCTGATCTCCAATTTTGGTAATGTGACTTTCTTTAGAAACTGGGTCTTCGCAGATGTCATCAAATTAAAGATGGTGTCATGAGGCTGGGTCCCTCATCCAGTAGGACTGGTTTCTTGAGGAGAAGAAGAAAAGAGAGCAAGAATCAGGAGACACCAAATCACAGAGAGAGGAAGAGGATGCCATGGGATGATGACAGTAGACATGGGCATGATGTGCCCAAGCCAAGGAGTGCCAGGAACTGAGTGCCACAGGAGCTGAGAAAGAGCACGGGCAGGTCCTTCCTAGCCTTGTCTTGTTGAGCCCTTCAATTTGCTCCTGTCTCCGCAGTGTATTCTCCAGTGTGAGAAAGGAGCGGCGAATGTGGATTTGCTGGATTTAGTTGACTTAAATTTCATCTTCGAAGTTGTTTTTCTGTAGCCAGGGGGACTCTGGGACATACCCGCGATGCATTCTGTGACTTCTACTTAGGGCTTTTGTTTCCCACATAGAATAATGAATTTGCATGTGAGGCTACAGGATAAAGACAAATGCTTGTGGAGAATGCAGAGGGGACTAGAGGGTTCCTTAGAAACTCTGGCGGTGGCAAGACTTATGAGATGTGATAAGGAGAAAGCGTACAATGACCTGGCCTTACTTTCTTGGATCCTAGCTTCTGAAGTTTATTTTTATGGTGTAAACTTGCTTAGTGTCCAAGTTTGTTTTCTGTTGCTCTGACTGAATACCTAAAAGAAATTATTTAGAAAGAAAAGAAATTCATTTCGTATAATTCTGGAGACTGGAAATTTCAAGATTGCAGGACCACATCTATTAAGAGCATTCTTTTTTTTCCTCTCTTCCATCCTTCCTTATTTCCTTCCTTCTTTTTCTTTTTTCTTTCTTTCTTCTTTTTGGATTGGAAATTGAACTCATGGCCTTCATGTTTAGTTACAGTTCAGCATTTTTTTTTTCTGAGTCAGAGTCTCACTGAAATGTTCAGTTGCCCGAACTGGGCTTGAGCTTTTAGTCTTTTTGTGTCAGCCTTGCAAAATGCAGAGATCCCTGGGTGAGGGCCTTCTGGCTCTTGGGGTCTCTGGCTGGTCCAGAGACAGGGCAGAGCATCACGTGGCAAGGAGGCTCACGAGAGATGGCCAACCTGGCTTTTATAACAAGCCACTCTCGTAAGAACTAACGGCTGCCTCAATACCGCATTAATCCATTAATGGATTAATCCATGCGTGAGGGCACACCTAGTGACCCCGCATCTCCCAGTGGTCCCACCTCCAAATACCATTAACGTAGGGATCTGGAGATGGAGCTGCCAGCATGGGAATTCTGGAGGACAAGAGCTCAACCTGTAGCACTTAGTACATTATTATCATGTGCTGTAGTAACTTAGTTACAGAGAATATGTCAGTCCAGCTTTTATAGGCCATGCATTAGGAAGTACTTTATATTACTCAAATGTCATTTTTAGAAATAGCTACAATCATCTGTTGAAGGCCAAACTACAACCTTTTTTCTTTTCTTTTTCTTTTTCTTTTCCTTTCCTTTTTTTTTTTTTTTTTTTTGACATAGGAAATCCAGGATCCACTTATGCAGTGGCTTGAGAGACATGTGGATCCTGAAGGAGTAATAAAATCCAGCAAGCTCTCTCTTAAATTTGTCCCATCATACACATCTGAAGTAGAAATCACCCCATCTTTGCTCCCTGTGGTTACTGACACAGAGGCATTCTCATCAGAACATTTCAGCCTAGACATCTATCAAGAAAATCTGCAGACCACACACCTTGGAAAAGTTATTCTGTTTGCTGAAGTGACCACCACGACCATGAACCTTCTGGACGGGTGAGTTTGGAGGAGGCCTCCTTGGCACTTGCTCCAGGGAATCTTCTTATGTGGATTTTGCTCTGTGACTAACGGCAGGGGAAGGGGTAACGTTGAATACGATATTTCAACAAACCCATTCGCAAGGTGGATGTATTCCTGTCCTAGAGGAGCTCAGATGTAGGAGGCAAAGTTAAGTTCCTTGGTCAGTTCCTGTGTTAAAGGGTGTGATACACAGAGCTTCCTGTATTTTGTGACCTGTGTCTTACTTGCTTTAATCTGGCAACTCAGCGTGTCCTTGGGGGAGGGGGGGCGGGGAATAACAAACATGTGGCTGAGGATGGGGCTCAGTGGTTTAAGCGCTGGCCTAGCGTGCTCAAGGTCCTGGGTCGATCTCAGAACCATATTGGAGATTAATTGGTTGTGGTGGCACATGCTTGTAATCCTAGCACTTAGGAAGCCGAGACAGGAGGATTGCCATGAGTTTGAGGTACCGTGGGCTCCATAGTGAGTTCAGGACCAGCCTGGACTGGAGAGCAAGACCATAAAAAAAAAAAAAAACCTATGAAAAAAATTTAACAGTTGGCATTTTTACTCAGGTTACTGTTTTACATTTTGCTGTTACACATTTAAGTTAGGTTGTTTTGCAGGAGTCCCAGAATAGCAAATTTGAGACACTGTTAAGATGAGTTACACTGAGGTGGTGGGGCATCGTATTTTGAAAGCTGTTCTGGTATGTTCCTATCCGGTATATTTCTCCAGCGCCCTGTAGCCCCATTGGGATGTTTGAAGTTTACGTTTGTTGCAAGTTTTCCTTCATGTTCCTTTTGTGGACTTTGATTAAAGGTTAGAAATAAGAAACAGATAAAAATTTCGTAACGTTGCAGTTTGCAGTTTGTCAGCATCAATTGATAGTGTTTTAGTGTGAAAAGTTAGGTCATAAATGGAGCCAGGTGCCCCAGGACTGAAGTTCTAGCACTCAAGAAGGCTGAGGCAGAAGGATTGCAAATTCAGTCTCATCCTGGGGAGTTTAGTAATTTACCAAGACTCTGACTCAAAATCAAAGCTAAAAACCAAACAAATAAACCCCCCTCCCAGTCAAACAAAATTGGGTTATAGAGGAAGGGAAAAAGAAAAGTGCCCTTTCTTAATATGGAACAAAAATTTAAGGAATATATGTTTTTTCAAAAATAACTAGATGTAGTTTCTAGATATTCGTCCACAGGACTGTGTAGGTAAGCAGTTACATAATTCAATGTATAGAAGTGTTCCTCCCTCCCTCCCCTCCCTCCCTCCCTCCCTCCCTCCCTCCCTCCCTCCCTCCCTTCCTTCCTTCCTTCCTTCCTTCCTTCCTTCCTTCCTTCTTTTCTTTCTTTCTTTTAGCTCTCACTCTGTGGTCCAGGCTCTGAACTCATGGTAATCCTCCTGCCTCAGCCTCCTGAGTGTTTTTTTTTTGTGTGTGTAGTGTGGAGGGGTCCAACAGAAGGCCTTGCACATGCGAGGCAAGCGCCCTGACTCCTGAGCTGTGCCCCACCCTTGCCATGGTCTTCCTAACAATTTCTAGAATGTAGTATGTTGGTGTATAAGGGTGAGATACTATTAGCAAGTTCTTGACTGGAAGTTAGGGAACAGCAGTGTGAGTGGGTGCAGACTCCTAGCTGAGTTGACAGAGGAGTGGGAAGGGCAGGGTAGGGAGGACCCAGGGGGCTGCTCCTTAATGAGTTAATTTTCAGAGTTCCTAACCCTCCTGTTCCCCTCTGCCTGCCAACCCGCCACTCCCCAGTAGAGGGAAAAGCCTCTCCCATGTGGAACAGTCACTGCTAGCTTATTGGGCCCCCTGTGATAATTCCTTGTTGCCAGGAGAAGGCTACGTCCCATGGGTTACCATATAATTATAGTTTATAAAGGACAAACTGTATGTTGCATTTAACAAAATATTTTAGGAGATACTATTCAGAAGGAAAAATATGGCCGCTCTCAGATCATTTTCATTGTTTCTGTGGCTAGCAGGAAGGAGTATTTAATGTCAGGATGACTTTGAACCAGTTGGAAGTGTGGGCACAGTACCTGCACCTTGGGCCATGCCTCGGGTACCCTGCTAGGATGTTTATGTGATCAGATGACTGTGTTTCCTCCTGTGTCCAGATTGTATTTTAGGACATGCTTCTTGGTTTTCTTCATAGCCCTGGGGTTTGAACATGGGCTTGCATGTGCTAGGCAAGCACTCTGCCTCTGAGCTACAGCTGCAGCCAGTGATAAGACCTAAAAGAAGCTGTGTAAATAGAATGCTTTCATGTACTTGAACATCAGTAGGTTCTTTTTGTTTTTTTTTTTTTTTTCATATTGAGCTTTTAAAAATTTTCTGCCCCAAGCAACTTGAGGCTGTAAAACTGTATGACACATGCTGAAGCTCTGTGGCTGAGCTTGTCAGTACTAAGCTAGCACCTTCCATAGGATTAAGTGTTTTTATATTTACAGAAAAGAAAAATATTTTGGCTTTTCTCAGGACATTCCATTATCGCTCCTCTTCTTGTCTGGTCCCTGCAGATGGCGGAGGATGAAATGGCTTTGATTATTAATTGCTGATCCCTCTGCTTGTTGGAGGACAGGTGCTTAGTCGTTGTCACTGGCAGTAATTCTCACAGCCGTCCTTCCTCCGCTCCTCATGTGGGCAGGTGCCTTCCTCACGCCCCAGGTGAAGTCCTTGTTCCCTCTTTTGGGAGAGGGCATTTAGAGGGTCCCATTTGTGCTGGACGAACGTAAAGCTGCTCACAAAGGGACCATGAGGCAGATCAATGAAATACACAGACTGCTGTGTACCAAGGACATGACTGAAGTGATTTCTACTATTAGCGTAATCTTTGATCCAACTTGAGGTAGCTGTTGGGGTTTGGTCTGGAATGTCCCCTAAAAGCCTCACGTGTTTGGAAGGTGATTCAGTCATGGGGGTTAATTCATCGATTTCTTGTGCTTTAAAAAATAGGGCCTGGTCAGAAGGGTGAATTGCTGGGGCGTGACCTGGAAGGGACACCTCCCTCACTAGCTCCACCCTCCGCTCTCTGCTTCCCATCCTGCCAAGCTGTGAACAGCTTCTCTCTGCCTAGTCCCTCTGCCAAGCCTTTCTGCCATTGCCAGCTGCCCGCGAATGGACTGAGACCTCTAAAAACTGTGAGCTAAAAATAAATCTTTCTTCCCTTAAGTTATGGATATTGTATCCTGGCAACAAGAAAGAGACAGCAGCCTGGGGACTGTGTGTTGGCCCACAAGGCCGTGAACTTGGCTGTTTGCTGCACCCTTAGCACACAGTCACTCAGCACCGATGTAGCTAGTGAGCAGGAGGATGGAGCAAAGAACGTAGGAGTTGCACATGATGTTTTTGTTCATACCCATTGGCCAAGGCATACTCATCTGACCTGCATACAGAAATGGCTGCGAGACAAACATGGTCTTCATACATGCCACCCACAAATCCTTCTGCAAATCAGCTAAAGTGTTGTGAGAGAAGATGTTGAGGGACATTAGACATCTGTGTCATAGGCATGTACTTTTAGTTTTTCAGACAGTAATAAAAATCACTATAAACTGGGCCCTAGTTGCATAGGCCTGTAATCTCAGCACTGTAGGAAGCTGAGGCAAGAGAACTGGCATTTCAAGCCCAGCCTAGTTTGGATAGTAACTTTGAGAGATCCTGAGTCAAAATTAAAACTAAAAAATGGTCTGGAGATGGAGCTTGGAAAGAAGGCCCAGAGTTCAGTCTCTAGTACCACAGCGGGAAAAAATTAAAGTAAGAGACGAGAAGAATCTCCAGAAAAGTAGTACACAGGCTGTCACATTCAGTGCCTACAAGATTGAAGATCTTAAGGTGAGATTGGTTTTTGATGTGTAAATCTCATTTTGATTCGCCACTTACTTGAGGTGGTTAGAGGCATTTTTCTTACGTTATTGTAAACCTGAGAGGATTTGAAAATCTATCATCTGACAGATATTTTGGTGAGCATCTTGTTTTCTCTGTTGGTTTACAAACCCAACTCAGTGGCTGCAGTGCTGAGGTGGGTGTTGAAAGTTTTGCCTTGTTCTCTGGGTGTGCCAGCAGACCCATCTTACAGCCAGGAGCTGCCGCCTCTGGCCCATTCTGCCCCTGACCTTGGAGTTCAAGCCAGTGATTCACAAGAGGGAGCACTAGGGAAATTTGGGGGTTGTTTTCTGGTAACTGTATTAAGGCACCTGAAAGGCCAGAAGTTCCCTCCCTCCTCCAAAAGTAAAAAGTGAAAACGGGGTCAGTGTGTATTGTCTCCTTAGGCATCTGACATGGCTGTCCACTCAGTTCCCGGGTGAGGAGAGGTCATTTGTCCCTTACCCACCTCTCTCCCTGGCCATTTTCTCTGGCTGTCTTCCTGGCCGCAGAATGCTTTGCCTTGCTGTGCTGTCAGGGTAAGTCCCTGGACCCGACTCTCTGCGTGGCTGGCTTTACTTGACCCTAGTCTGATGTTTGCTTTCTGCATCATCTCCTGTTCGGTCTCCCTGTGTCCTCTGAGCTCAGCTGGTTGGATGGCATCTCAGTGGCATGGGTGGACACAGGGTCCCGGTCAGTGAAGCTTGTACTGGTTTCTGTGGTCACTCATGTCCCACAGCTGCAGCCCCTTTGCAGACCTGAGCTCCTGTGGTGGGAAGGCTGAGTCAGGGTGTATGGACACCCATGAAGATCCATCCCCATCGTTGGAAAGGCACCTTCACAGTCCGCACTGTCCTGGTGTTTTAGGGGAGGAGACCTGGTACATTCTGTTTAATCTAGAGATGAGTCGTGACGCTTGCTCAGCCACAAGAATGGCGTCAGGCCAGACCGTGCACTGGGTAACTGAGTCATTGTTATTTCTGGAATAATCTCTTATTTGAGTTGTAATATTTTTTGATTGACTTACGCCAAGTCTGTCAGACATGGAAATGACTTACACGTGAAGCCGCAGCCAGGTGAATGTGGACTCTTGACTTCCTTCACGTACTTGTATGTTCTGAATAAACTGGCCAAAGGTTGGCTGGAGTTTTTGAATTTGTAAATGGTAACATAGGTTTTCGCATAAAATGGTTATTTCCTTATCATTGTTTAAGTCCCTGGAGTTTTCAGGCACCCTGGTAGTCCCTGGAGGGGTATCCGCAGACAGTCTGCTGCACTTCATATGATTGTGGAAGCACACCCTGGTGGATGGTACAGTTTCTAAGGTTGTGCACTCCATTTTTGTTGTGAAGTGGGCACAGCAGGTAACGTGACGTAGGGAGAGAGGC
This sequence comes from Ctenodactylus gundi, assembly GCA_004027205.1. Classification (NCBI taxonomy): domain Eukaryota; kingdom Metazoa; phylum Chordata; class Mammalia; order Rodentia; family Ctenodactylidae; genus Ctenodactylus; species Ctenodactylus gundi. The sequence continues at coordinate 191,698 of PVKB01002844.1, read as the reverse complement.
AGACGAATCAGTGAGGGTTTTTTGGTCCAATTCAACATTGTTCCTGATGTCATGAAGTTCACAGTGTAGTGGGGAAAAGGCCAGAGCCATGACTTTATCTCCAGTTAGCTCTGTGACCTGACCATAGCCCCTCCCTGGGCCTCACTGTCCCTGGCTGTGAGGTCAGGAACAGTGAGCAATCAGTGCTGCCCAAGCACTTTCAGCTCAGCTCCTATGACCCAGGGATGCCTGTGTCAGAGCTGCCCGCTGTCCTGTGTTGCTGTTGTGTTGCACGGTGACCTTAACACTTCAGAGCAAAGCCACAGTTCTGTGGATCAGCCACACGTTGGTTGAGGAGGCATTAGATGGGACACAGTCGACTTAAGCAGAAGGAAAGGCAGCCATGATCCCATAAGATGCCCTTTGCGTTTTGTTTTGGGGAGAATTGCACCAGAGAGAAGGGCCACCCTCCTGTAGGAAAGGGGACTTTGATTTCAGAGTTGGGGGCCAGCACCAGTTCTTTTATTTGCATTTTAATCTGTCCCAAACATCTCCTCCTTTCCCTCCCCTTCTGATTCTGCCCTGTGAACTCCCTCCTCCCCGCACCCTCCCCTGGAGTTCAGGCCTGAGAGGACAGAAATTGGGCTGGAACTAATTTAATGGCTGAGTGACCTCACAGTAGAGAAACAGCCGGATCCTAATAGGGGTCTTTGTCTACATTTCCACCCTGGCTGGTAGCATGCCAGTCAATAGTCAGGCTCTCCACACAGGTGGAAGCGATTAGAGCTGTCATAAAGTTTGAAAAATTGATTCTGGAGGCGAAGTGAATAGATTGGACTTGACAGTGTTGTCCTAAAGATTCTAAGGGAAAATTCTGTAGTTTAATTTGAAATCCCTTGATTATTCATTAGCTTTCCAGATGGCTTTTGTTGACGTTTTACATATTAATGCCGGTATTGTGTTATCAGCACACTGTTAATGTGCACACAGGTAATGAGCAAAGAATAAATACGCTGGTTAAGTGTCCCAAATTAATGGGATATTAGCGTAATTGTGAAATAAAGGGTTTTTAAGAAGTTGATTGCTTTAGAATAATTAGCATGAATTTTTTATGGGCCAATTTAGTACTTTAAAAGTGAAAATGATTGGGGACTTTTTTCTTTGTTTTAATGTTTACTTCTAAATGAAAGTTCAGCATAGAATTCTAGCCTTTGACTCAGGGAGCAGTCATGACTGCGTGACTGAGGGTTAGTCTGGCAAGTTCTCTATCAAATTTATTTTGTTGTTCCAATTCAACACCTGAGTAAGTTAACCTTTCACATGCCAGCCTCCTAATACTGAATTGTTTTAGTTGCTTCCACTGTAATTTTTAGTGTTCTGGGGGGGTTTATTTTTGGATTTGTAAATGATTTTTAAAAGTAGGGCTAATTTATTGCGATGTGTACTGTTTTGTGATGGTTAGAGAGTAGTGTGTGTGTGTGTGTGTGTGTGTGTGTGTGTGTGCGCGCGCGCGCGCGCGCACACGCACATGCGCTGGCACTGGGGATGGACCCCAGGGCTTGCATGTGCTAGGTGGCACCCGCCTTACAGTGTGCTCTGTTTGGGTGACATTTTCACGATAGCGGAACTGTCTTAGTTTCTCTCCAAATGCTAATGTCTTAGTCAGCATGTACTGTCCTAACAAAGGAGCATCTGGGAGTGGCTGGTAACAACAGAAATTTAGCCAGGCATGGAGGGGCACATACCCAAATTCTAGCATTCTGGGAGGCTGAGGTAGGAGGATCACAAAGTTGTACCCAGCTTGGGCAACTTAGAGATTTATCAAGATCCCTGCCTCCTCAAAATTGCAATAAAAATAAAAAGGTGGCATGGACGTAGCTCAGCACGAGTCATTGGGTTCCATCTTCAGTACCACAAATAAAACAACAATAAAAACAAAACAAATGGAAATTTACTCCTCAGAGAGTGGAAATTTGTAATCGGGGAGCTGGCATGTTTGGGGTCTGGTGAGCCCTTTCTGGTTGCACACTGCTGACTCCGGGTTGCAGACTGCTCAAATGCTGGAGTAGTCTGAGGACACCCCTTGGGGGTCCTCTTTCTGCGGGCTCCATCCTTGTGATAGGAACGACTTCCCAAGGCTTCACCTCCGTGTTTCATGCCACTGGTGCTGATATCTCCTAAGTGAATATCCCATCAATTGCAGTTGGAGGCTGTGAGCCAACTGAGACATCCACCTCAGCTTCACAGTACATGAGTGCGGGAGGATGGGGCCAGGGTCGCGAGGAGCACAGTCTCCTTCGAGGTGAGGCAAGCTGCCCAGCAGTGGCAGGGACTCTGCGTGCTGCAAGCACACTCAGAGCTCTTTTCAGTCTGCAACACAATCTTTTGAATACTCAGTGGTGGCGGTTGTAATCTTTTAGGGAATGTGGGATCTTCAGGGGAATAAAAACAGATAACATGGTATGTGTTGTGGAAGAACTTGCAGAATTGCCCAGCAGCCCGTGGCCCACTCTTGTTATGTTCCTGGAGTCGGAGTACCTTGGCCTGCCCTTGTGGTCTACATGTTGGGACACGAGCCTGGTGCAGTTCCACCATGTGCTGATGGTGACCTAGGGAGATTGGCAGCCTTCCACACCTCTGCTCTTCACCTGTGCGGTGTGTGTGATGACGGCCACCTGTGTGATGTGTATGATGACGGCTTCCTTTTTAATTTAAGTCACCCACCTGATTTCTCACAAGCAGTGGCTCGTACACACACACCAGCTCATGCACATAGCACATCCTGCGCCAGGCTCTGGGACCCAGTAGGGAATGTAGAGATGTGGTCCTGCACCAAGGGCCTCACTGGATGGGGTTAGGGTGCCGTGATGTATGTCTGCAGAGCTCTGAGTACGTGGCTAATCTGCGCTGAACTTTTGTTGTAATTTGAAGTATGTGCTCTTCTGGCTTCTTCTGTGTGTGTGTGTGTGATACTGGGGATTGAACATCGGAACTTTGCCCTGAGATACATATCCAGCCCTTCTTTTTATTTTTTACTTTGAGACAGAGTGTTGCTTGCTTGCTAAATTGCCCAGGCTGGGCTCAAACTTACTACTCTCTTGCTTCAGCCTCGAAGAATGCTGGAATTACAGGCTTGGGCCGTCATGCCCAGATCTGTTTTTCTTTTTGACATTCAGCTGTGGTGTGGTGGATGCCCATGCAACCAGATTGTGATAGGCATTTTCTTGAGGTCTACTTCGTTGAAGATTTTGATAAAAAGTTTTTATCATACTAGAAACATAATGGCTTATTGCTGGTCACTATTTTGTCAAAAATACATACATGTTCTTGGGGCTGGAGGAATAGCTCAGCAGTTAAAGTGCTTGCCTAGCCAGCTCAAGGCCCTGGGTTCGATTCCCCAGGGCCATATAAACCAAGCATGGTGGTGTACGCCTATTATCCTAGCATTCAGGAGACTGAGGCAGGAGGATTGCAGAGTGTCTTAAGGCTAGCCTGGGCTACATAGTGAATTCAGGACCAGCCTGGACTGCAGAGTGAGATGCTGCCTTGAAAAGAAAAAAAAAAAGTGTTCTTTTAGTTCATGGGCAACTTGGCAAGCCCTTGTCTCAAAATAAAAAATAAAAAGTCCTGAGAATGCAGCTCCGTGAGAAGGCTCTGGGTTCAACCTCAGATACAACAATTAAGAAAGCATTTAGCTTTTTCTGAAGTTGAGAAACAGTAGTCACTTGTTTGTGTTTCCCTGTAAGAGTATGGGGCAAGTTCTCTTTTTTATGAAACTCTCTTACTTGTTTAAATCATGACACTTTAGTGTGTTCATAGGGAATTTACAGTCAGTTGGAAAGAACCCAAGCTTGAGCTGTTGGGATGATCTCCAAGTCTTGCTGTTTTGCCCGGCTTTACCCGCAGCAGCCCAAGACCCTGGCCCACGGTGCTGCTGTCAGTCGAGAAGCACATGCTCAGCATTGCTTTCTTATCTTGGATCTCTCTAAAATCTCAGCTGTTCATGATCCTGTGGAATTGTTTGATTATTATGCTATATGGGATGATCATTTTGTCAAATGCTGCCGTTACATTTAGAAAAGCAATAAAAGGACCACAAAAGTTACTAACATGAGATTTAAAGTTAGAAAAGGCAATCAATCAAGATGGCACCAGGGACTTTTCTTTTCCTGCAAGAGTGATGGCTGTAGAAGTGAGGTGAACCCTCAGGTGGCTGCGATGGGTTATGGCTTAGATCTCAAATGTCCCCCACGAAGTATGCTGTGCTTGGAAGGTGGTGGGACCATGGGTTGGGGGTGGGGGCCAAGTTCATGAGCATTTTCATCCACGGATGACTTCCTGTGGTGTTGGCAGTGGGCCCTATTTGGGGTGAGCCACTGGGGGTGTGACCTGGAAGGGTGTATTCTTGTCCCCAGCTCCTCCCTTCTCTCTGTGCGTCCTGGCTGCCATAAGGGGAGCAGCTGTCCTCTGCTGTGCCCTCCCACCATACCATTTGCCATAGAGCCAGTCACCCATGGACCAAATCCTTTGGAAACCATGAGCCAAAGTGCGTAAGTCCCCTTTAAGTTGCAGGTGTTGGGTATTTTATCCCAGTGATGGGAAGGTGTACACTACAGGGTGCTTTCAGGGAGGGTTAGTCCGCAGCCATGACCTTAGTGTATCCAGAGTGAGCTTACTAGGGGTCTGGCTTGCACTGTGCAGGGCAGCTGGGGTGCTAAAAACCACAGAGGCCTTAATTTCATTAGCTACTTGCTTGGGGCAGATTCCATGACTTCTTATCTTCCAGTGGGCAACCCCAGCTGTGCCCACACATGGCAGGGTCACGCATGCCGAGCTGGGGCAGCAGCCTGTAAAGACCTGGGCAGTCCCTGGCACAGAGCCGTGGTCATTCCACATTGATGTACTCCCTCTGCCCACCAGCTAAGGTGTGTGCTTTGTCTGCCTGGGAAGTAACTGGGAAGTGCGAGATATAGCCTAGGAGCCTGCCCAGTATCCCAGCAATTTGGGAGGCTGAGGCAGAGGAATCACAAATTTGAGACCAGCCTGGGAAATTTAGCAGCTTAGTGAGACCATGTCTCAAACTGTAAAAGCGAGCTGGGGATGTAGCTGAGATTGAAAGCCCAGTGTTCAATCCACAGTTCCACCAAAAAAAGAAAAAAAGAAGCCTAGGAAAGATGTTCTGAAGATTCAGTGGGTATGGAATAAATGTACAGCGAGAAAAGCAGCATCTTCTGAAGTCAGTTTATGAGCTCATGTTCACCTTTGTAACCAAGTTAAAACGTTTAGCCGTAGGAATTGCCGTTCTGATCATTCACATGCAAACACTCGCCTGTGTACATACACACGGTGAGGAAACACGGGTTGAACTGTGGGTCAGACAGTGTGTCATAGTAAAGCTCTGTAAACGTGTAAAAAAAAAGTACCCACCTGTAAAAAATGTGTGGGGTAATTAATCAGATATTTTTCCTTCTACTTATTAAGTCTCCTTCCCCCACTTCCACTCCTCGGACTCAGCCTTATGATTTATTTAGGACTTGTGTTTTTCTTTCAAATAAAGCCCAAGCCTGGGCTGGAGGCGGGCGCTTGGGGGTCTCTGCACTCCCTTGTTTCTGCTGCCTGTCCTGGGGAGAGGACAGGCCCTGTTTTGCATGAGGAGCATTCCGTCACTCAGAGATCCCAAGTGCCGCATTTTTTCTGCATTGCACAAGGAGTCATTCATCAATTTCAGTTTGTGCTTGGCTCTCCTGCAAGAGTATTCAAATGAGTGAGGTAGGGGACCGGTGATGTCACCGCTTGGCTGAAACAGTCTGCTTAAGATACAGGGAGGGTGGGTGACCAGAGGACAGGGGGTATGGCAAAGAGGTCTGCACCTACCTCTCTGTCTTTGCCCTGTGGTTCCTGACGTCACCTGGACACTAATGGAGTTTGCACAGTTTGAAGTTGGATAATGTGTATGAGCAGCGTTACCTAAAAATGAACCGGTTCGACAAGGTGCCCATGTTAACAACCTGGAGACCTCAACCTGTAACCTCATCTCATGTCATTCTGATGCACCAGCTGTGTGACCTGGGGTGAGTCACCCAACCTCTCTGGGTCTCTTTTCTTGTATGTAAGATGCAAGAATTATATTAGATCTGTGGCGTATTTTTTTTTTTAAGTAGTAAAACTCCACTTCAGATGAAGTTGTATTCAGGAGCTCAAAGAGCAAACAGCCTGGGAGCTTCCTCAGAGCCTGTTGCCTAGGGTTCGGGGGTTCAGATCACTGGTCAGGGTGCCCCTGGTCCTTCCAGCTGGGACACAGGCCCCACGGACCTGAGGACAGTTTCTTAATAGTTGGTTGGATTACTGACTTTTCTATTTTTGGTGGTACTCACCAAAAACCAGGGCCTTCATGCTAGCTATATCTTCAACTCTTTTTGTTTTTTAAATTTTGAAACAGGATGTCACTAATCTCTTAATTTGCCCAGCCTAGGCTCAAACTCACAGTCCTCCTGCCTCAGCCTCCCAGGGTGGTGGGATTACAGGTGTGTGCCACCATGCTCGGCTTGGATTTCTTCTTTTTATACCCTCCTCTGTTCTAGAAAAGACTGAGGGATTAGGATTTAATTTCTTCTCAGTTCTTTCTGTCACCTGAAGGGGCAGTCCAGTCAAGTTGAAGTGCGCTCTGCTTCCCTGCTGATAGGTCATTTTACAGCTGAAATCGCCCACATGAGTAATGACACTTAGCCTTGGTCCAAGTTCTTGGCTTCCCTGAGTAACAGGCATGATGAAAGGGTAATCTCAGTTCCCTTCTGGAGCTCAAGGAAGGCTGGGTGCGTTCCAGGTCCCTCTTAAACTAAGTGGCTGTTGTGGTAGAATGGGCTTGGAGGTAATGGTCCAGTGGGGACGGGGATGGTGGTTGGGTGGGGATGGGGATGGTGGTCTGGTGGGGATGGGGGTGATGGTCCAGGTGGGGATGGAGGAGAGTCCTAAATTGAGATCTTAGCTCTTGAACTTACTAGTGGGACAAGGTACTTGTTTGTTCTTCTATACCCATAACTGTAATCCTGGCCGGCATGAGAGAGCCATAGACATGATGTGGTGGGCTGTAATGTGGAGTACACACAGAGGTAGGCATGAGCAAGCCAAAACAGATCCTGACCTATGCTCCTCAAGGTGGGTTCCTAGCCAGATGCGGTGGGATATGCCTATAACCCTAGCACTTCAGGAGGCTGAGGCAAGAAGATCACAAATTGCAACCTAGCTTGGGCAATTTTTTTAAAAAGGGCTGGGGATGCAACAGTTCAGTGCAAGGGGCCTGGGTTCAATCCCCAATACTGCAAAGAGAAGTTTTATTATTATTTGTGTGAGTCTAAGCTAAGTAGGATATATCTGGTTGGTATAGTTTCTTTTGAAATTTGGAGCAGTGTGGGTTTTTTTAGCCTCTGTGTAGTTCACAGTAACCCTTGACAGATCAGCCACAGTAGATGTCACTGTAATCTCATGCTCTGGAGTTTTGCCAGCTTGAAAACAGCAGTGTTTTAGTAACTTTATTATTTCTGTGGCAGAGTACCAGACATCCACAATTAAGTAAGGAAAGATTTGTTTAGCTCAGAGTTTCACAAGGTCTCACACAGTCCATTCATGGCAGCCTGCAGTGGGAGAAGCACATGTCAGAGGGTGGAGAGCTGCTCACCCCACTGCAGACAGAAAGCCAAGTGAGGCAGGAGCCAGTCCAGGTGTAGGAATCCAGGCGAGGCCAGAGCTCTTCAGGAAAGGCTGGCCAGTGTTTCTTCTTCTTTTACTCAATTCGAGTTGGGCCCCCTGCACCCTGGGTGGGCGCCCCTTCCCCAGGTCCTGACCAGAAGTCAGCCATGCACACCTGGAAGCTCGTCCCTCATTTCTCAGCTTCAACAAGGGCACAGTCCCTCCATCAGTCAAAAACAGGTAATAATATTCTCATCTGCAAAAGAGAAAAATATGTAAAACCTAAACAGAGCCCTAGGGACCTTTGGGATGATAACAACATGTCTAATCTATGTGTAGGTGGGATTCCAGAAGAAGAGAGAGAAGAAAATGTTGGAAGAAATACTGGCCAGGTGGGCCTGTTTGGCAAAAGGCGTAAATTTACAGGTTCAAAAAATACCAACAAGTGGAAGCAGGATAAACATGATGAAAGAGCCCCGAGGGACATCCCGGTGGCCTGCCAAAGACTGCCGGTGTCAGGAAAGTGCCTAAGGTTGTGTGAGGAGGCACGGGAAGACTGGGAGACTGGAAGATGTGCTTCCTGTACAGGGGAGAAGATGTACGTGGGAGTTTCTCGTCAGAAATCGTGGCATTCAGAAGGGAATGAACAGAACATTAGTTTTCTTTCAGTTGTTTGCTCTGTAGCCCAGGCTGGTCCTGAACTTACCATGTAGCCCGGGTTGGCCTCGAACACGTGGTCAGCCTGGGCTCCATAGTGAGTGCAGGACCAGCTTGGGCTGCAGAGCGAGACCTTGTGTCACAATAAATAAATATATATATAAATAAATATTAAAAAAATAAAATGGCTCAGAGAAAGTAAAGTAGGCACCGTAGAACTCTGCAGTGGAGTCCAGCAGGACGTGCTTCCGCGATGAAGACAGGCATTTCAGGTGAAGGAGAGCGCGGCAGTCGCCGTGGTGCAGCTCTGCTGGCGGGAGGTGACAAGCACGTCCCAGAACGTTGGGGGAAAACTGCACCCCGGGAATCTGGGATCCTTAGGAGGAAGAGTGTCTGGGTCTGTATCTGAGGAAATGTAAACTTCCCTTTCCTACCTAATTCCATTAAGCATGTGTGTCTACCTATTTGGCTAAAGCAAAATTCTTGACATACTTTGCAGTGTGTGTTTGTGTGTGTGTGCGCTCACACGCGCGCGCACACACGCAGCACTTGGGGTTGAGCCCAGGGTCTTCGCACCGAGCTACACCCTTAGCTTATTTTTACTTTTGATTTTGAGGTAGGTTCTTGCTAAGACTTTTAAGTTGCCTAGGCTGAGCTTGAACTTGTGATCTTCCTGCGTCAGCCTCCCACAGAGCAGGGATGGCAGGCCTGCACCACCACTCCTGGCTGACTTGCCGTCTTAACATACTGACTGCTGTAGATGGTAACTCACAGTGGTAAGTGGATCTGCACAAAGGCAGCAGTCCTGCAGCCAGTGTGGCCGGCTCCGTGAGTTCAGGGTGCGCACTGTGGTCCCTGGGGTGACCATTAAAAACATTAGGCAAGAGGTGGAGCTGAAACGCCAGTGCGGGTGTGGTGGTGTGCACCTGTAGTCCCCATACCTGCAAGGCTGAGGTGGGAGGGTCACTTGAGCCCAGTGCTAGAGACTAACTGGCTAACACAGCAAGACCCCCATATCAAAAATAATAAGTAAAGCTAAATGCCAAGTTAAAATACAGTTCTGTAAAAAAAAATCTAAGTAATCTAAAAGAAGGCTGAAATGTTCCCCTGGAAGAAGAAGTGTGAGAGGAGGCAGCACTAGAGAAACAAAGATTAGACAGAAAAAAAAATAACAAATGGTTTAGCCTAAGCCGGACCTGGTGGTGGTGTGGGCCTGCAGTCATGGTACTTTGGGAGGCTGAGGCAGGAAAATCACAATTTTGGGCCCTGCCCGGGCAATTCAGCAACTTAGGGATACCCCCTCTCACACAGTCAATTTAGAAGGGCTGGGAATGTGTGAGTAGCTCACAGCAGAAACCCTGTGTTCAATCTTCAGTGTCACACGTGCACCGACAGGAAGGCTTAACTTAATTCACCTGCATCAGTAATTACATTAAATCGCAATAGATGAGGCACTGCAGTGAAAAGGCTGAGAAGATTCTGGAATGGATTAAAAAAGAAAGAGGCAAGACCTCAGCGTATGTTTTCTCTAAGACACTTTAATTATGAGGACACCAGTAGATTGAAAGGATGGGAACAGATGGCCCAGAAAACAGACCTAGGAAGGCCAGTGTGCTTTAGTTGACATTAGATGAAATCGGCTTCAGGCGACGGTGTCACAGAAGGTGAAGACGAGGGTTCCTTTCTCATTGACAAGAGGGTTGATCCGTACATGTGTATTTACCTAACAACAGAACCCCAGAATCCACGGAGCAAACTAAGTACAGTGAGAGAAATAGAGAAGTCTACCATCGTTGCCACAGATTTTAAGATCTCTGTCTTAGCGAATGACGGAGCAATTCAGTATAAATCCTGGAACTCGTAGAAGATCTGAGTAACCCAGTCACCATCTCAGCTGCTCGGTAACTTCTAGAACACAGTGGCTCAAATGCACACTCTTTTCAGGCACACTTGGTGTGTTGGTTGCCATTGTCTGGCTTACAGAACAAGTGGCTGTGAACTCAGCGATCAAAGTCACAGAGTGTACTTCTCTCCACAGTGACAGTAAATAAGAAATGATCATTAAATGTATGTGGGTAAATCGTAGATTAAAAATTAAATACCACACAGCAGAATAACCCATGAGCCAGAGAAGAAATGAGATCACATTTTGAAATGCAGGAAGACCTAAGTGACTAGAGGTATAAGATCAGGAGTTGAAGGACCCAGTATTGGCAGAAGGCCACTTTGCTCTGGTTGATTTGTGAATTCGGTACGAACTCAACTAAAATCATAGCAGGAGGTTTTACAGAAAGGTGTTATGTTGATTCTAAAACACACACTATTGCAAGGATCCTGTAATAGAGAAGATAGTTTTGAATAAGAACAAAGTTAAGTAAATCATATTACTTAACTGTAAGATTTACTGTCACTGGTCTTGATGGTGCAGGCCTGTCCTCCTGGCACTCTGGGAGGCTAAGGCTGGCGGGTGGCAAGTGCTGGTCCAGCCCTGGCAGTTTAGCAACTTAGTAAGTAACTTGTCTCAAAATCAAAACCAAATATATATATATATGGGCTGGGGACATAGCATAGTGTGAAGGCCCTGAGCTCCCTCCCCAGCACTCCCCCACCTCTAGAGTAACTGTAAAACCGTGATGATGAAAGCTGTGTGGTATTGGCATTAACAACTACATAAAGGATCCATAGATAGAGCATCCTACAACTAAATATACCTTTAATTGACCCCTCAAATTCTGTGACAAGTGGCAAAGCAGCTCATTGGAGAAAGAAGTGGTGGTGGGGTAATCAGGTGCCTGCTCTATAGGGGGAAGTGACTGAGCCTTGTCCCTACCCCACCTCATACACTAAAGCAGAGTAGGTCACTAGACGTTAATACAGAAGCTAAAATCATAATGCTTTCCAGGGAAGACAGGATGTCTTGGATCTAGGCAGAGATTCCTTACATTGCTTATAGGAAGTAATACAAAAAAGAAAAATTGATGTTAGACTTTACAAAAATTACAAATTCTGCTTATCCAAATATACTGATTTTTGCCAAAAGATATCTGCCAAAGGATTGGTAGGTAGCAGAGTCTCCAAACCCTGGCTACCAAGGAGCTGTTAAGAGCTGGGCCACACGGAGGGAGGTGAATTGTGGGTGAGTGAGTGAAGCTTCACCTGTATTTACAGCTGCTCTCATCTCTCACGTTGCCACCTGAGCTCTGCCTCCTGTCAGATCAGCAGAACTGGTCTCTGGTACCAGAAAGGCTGCTGATCACTGGAAGATATAGAAAGTACCTCTCTAACTCAGTCACCAAATGACAATCCAATTTCGTTGTGGGTGAAAGATTTGAAAAACACTTCACAAATTAAGAATGGGAAGCTCCTAATCCATTGACCTTTAGGAAAATGTAAATGAAAACCACAATAAAGCACCACCACATCATCCACCTGATTGGCTAAAATGAAAAGACCGATCTGCCCAAATATTGGTAAACTACAATTCCCAGACATGTTTGTGGGAATATGATACGGCACAACCAGTCTGGAAACAGGATTAGTTTTTAAATAAAGTACAATTGTGGCCTAATAGCCCTCCTCCTTGGTTTTTATCCAAGATCAGTGAAAGTATATCGGTATAAAGACTTACACACCATCGTTCATAGCAGCTTTATTTGTTACATCTGAATTGTGGAAACAGCCCCAGGTCCATCTGCAGACAAGTGGCTTCATGGTAGCATGTGATACAGGGGAGCACCAGCCAGCAGTGAGAAGGAATGAGCTGGTGTATGTGTATCAGCTCTTATGGGCCCAGAAGCTTTGGCACGGAGGAAACCTTGCATAAAAGAGTCCATACTGTAGGATTCCACTGTATCAAGTTCTAGACCAGGCAGATCTTATGGGGGGAGGCAATCAAGACTGGTGGGCTCTAGGGACTGGGGAGGGGTCAACTAGGAAGAGGCACAAGGAACCTTCAGTCATATTAGTATTTCTTATTTTGATAGGGATTTTGGCTAACACAGGTATACATAGATTTGTCTGAGTCCAATAGATACTAGGACATCATTGTGGGGTTGGTTTATGTAACTAAAATACTGAACTCTTGCTCCTGGTACGCAGACTGAAATATTAAGAGGGTGTCTTAGTTATTTTCTCATTGCTGGAACTCATTACCCAACAGCCATAACTTGAGGGAAGAAAGATTTATTTTAGCTCACAGTCTTGGTACATTAATGGGGGGCTGGCAGTGGTGGTAGGGCAGGGCGGAAGGCCCGCCTGGAGAGAAGCTGTTCACAGCATGGGTAGACAGGAAGCAGAATGAACAGAAGGCAGAGCTAGCGAGGGAGGTACCCCTTGCTGGTTGGCCCCAGGGCCCACCTTGTCTGACCAGGCCCCACCTCTCGACGACACAAGGAATCAAAGGACTGACCCCAGTGATCAAATTGCCATCCAAACTTGAGGCTTTTGTGGGACAGTCCAGACCCAAGCCACAACAGAGGGCTATGTGCAGTTTATGTTGGAATGCAGAAAGCAGTAAGACCAATTAGTGGGGCCTGGATGGCTGGTGTGTCCTAAGCAAGTGTTCAGAGAATTAACACTGGAAGCCCAGTGGTGACTACGGGGACCGTCATGCCAGAATTCAACTGTGTTGTAATGTGTCAGTGTTTTTACGGCGAGCACATGACTGTAAAAGCGTGGAAGTGTATTGTAAGTGGGTGTGTGTGTGCTCTTGCAGTGCCCCTGTTGAAAATCGATGTGTACGAGCGCTGTCTTTTGTCTTCTCTGCATGGACTTTTGCTTTTTTTCTCTCTCTCTTTTACTTAAACATGCCAGATTTTTCCTCCTTGAACAGATAGTTTAGCTCCTCTGAAGAGCATAAATTCAAAACTGAAGTGGGCCTTTTGCTGACTTGATGGATAGGTACCCCAAGTCCTAAGCTTTAAAACAAAACAAAAAAATCAGTCTTTCTTCTCCTTCTTCAAAAACCCCCAGGGTCTCATTTCTCTTTATTTATGCCTGTAGTGAAAATATTTGAAAAATCTAAATTTGTATGCACATAAAGTTTTCATTTCTCACACCTCGTATCAGGCTGCACCGTCACGGCCTTTACAAGGGTGTGCGGGATCAGGGGCCCTGCCGGGCACAAGCTGGTCCCCAGGCAGCTGTAAAATGATCTACCCTGTGTTAAAATGGAGAAGACATAATTAGCACTGTTCTCATTCTTGCAAATATTCTCATTAATGTATATTCTGATGGAATTTTACTCTGTAATTGCCCCGGAGAACTTCTCCAAGGCTCTTGCATGTGGCGTCGTAGGAGCCATGTTGGGGTAGGTGCCAAATTTTTTCCTGCTCCTCTTGTAAAATTTTCTAACCTTTTCTGTCCGTGTCCTTTAAACTCTTGTGCCAGGCCTGTGAGGAGCGAGGGGCGCTTTCTTCTCTTATACTTGCATGCTCTAGCTCATCATTTGATCAAAACTCCCTGTGACTGGTGCTGCAGAAACTTTTTCCTCATGGATGTTTTTGCCTTGGGACCTCCGTAACCTTCCTGGTGGCCCTCAGGGAAACCTGTAACGAACGGTTAGGGTGAAAGTCATCCTGTCACCAAATCGGGAACATTCACCAACAACTGATAGGAAAAGGGACATAATAGGGAGAATATGCTTATGCTGTTCCTTCAAATGAACTATTACGTTTTAATTTAATAATGAACTGTTTTAAGTGCTGAGTTTAGTGTACACACCTGTTACACCCAGATAGGAGGCTGAGGCAGGAAGATTGTAAATTGGAGGCTAGCCCGGGCAATTCAGCAAGCCCCAGTCTCAGACAAAGGGCTGATGATGTAGCTCAGTGGTAGGGTGCTTGCCTACCATGGGCAAGGCCCTGCGTTCAGTCCTTAGGACTGGGGGAAAAAAACTGTTAGATGGGAAGATGTTTTTAAGAAATATGAAAGAAAATGTTCATATATAGTGGAGTTCATGTAGGTAACAACCAGTAAAAATAAAGAGTTAGTCACATGTAGCCAGGAAGTGACTGCTTTGGTTGTGTGTCCCGGGCCTGCAGATATGACCTCCGTGTGTACCATACCCTGGGCCTGCTGATAGGGCCTCCGTGTGTGCTGTCCGAGGCTTGCTGGTCCAAGGAGCCTCGGGTGCAGAAGGGAGGTGGGGCCCTGGTAGACACTGTAGGGCAGTCAGTCCACACACTCAGCTCCCTATAGGGAGCCCCAGGGTTTGAGTGCAGTTGGGTGGTGGCCAGCAGTAGAGGCCTCACAAGAGGGGCCAGAAACAAAAGCAGCCACCTCTCCCTGCAAACAGTCCTTCGTATCCATTTCTGAAGTCTTTTAAATGAAAAACACACGTGCTTTGGTGTGGAATTCACTTTCAGATCGTGGCAAACAACTTTTCAGCATCTTTGAGTGGATAGAGGGAGGACTGTAACTGGGGTTCACCAGTTGTATTTTAAAGGTGGTTTTCTCCAGTTCCTATTCTTGTTTCCGCTCCCCAAAGATTCCTGAGCAACAGTCTTAGGTTTCCTAGGAGCTGAAGTTCCCCATTGTTAAAAAAAAATTCTAGTTGGGGGGAGTTCAGTTCTGGGTTTCCTAAATAAGGGGGTTGGATTTGCTCCCCTAGGTTGGGCTAAAGCCCTGTGAGTCTGTGGTTTTAGCCCAGCTGTTATAAACACAAGATTAAGGACGTTAATAAGTGAAAAATGAAGGATTAGCAACACATAGTTATGGTATCTGAAAGAAAGTTTCCTCAATGCTAAGTAACTTGGTAAGAATTGAACCTGGTAAAAATGGGAATTATTAAAGGGAGAACTGTTTTTATTTTTCCTCTGTCTCTAAACATTGTGAAACTTTTAAAATATGTCTTCCCACAGTGTTTTTTTTTTTTTTTGAAACTTAGACACATTTTGAAAACACAAGGTGTAGTGTACATGGGTTGTCCTTAAGAGAGAAATGAGATTTGAAGGCGAGATCTGGCAGATCGCGGGTATGGGGATGGAGGAAATGCATATGCGGTTGGACATCTTTCCCTTAATCAGGTGACAGGTTATTGGATTGTAGTTTTTCCCATAGTGTCTTACAGAGCACATGTCTGTAATCCCAGCAGCCTGGCCAGGCTGGGACACCTGAACCTTCAGCTGCTTTTGGGCCAAACTTAGTTCTCCTGGACCAGAGTGGGTGGGACCCTGTAATGGAGGTGACTGCCCAGGGCATGCATTAGCAGGGTGGGGTCTGAGCTGTGGGGTCGTGCCAGCTGATTGCTTTGTACCCTGCCCAGCCAGTGGCCTTCTCATGCTACCCCCCACTCCTTTGTTGTACTACAAGTTTTATTTTAAGTGTTATTTTCTTTGTAATTTGTAGAAAGGTGTAATTGACTGGAATTACATTAGGATACAAATAGATGCTTAACCAAGAATTTAGAAGAAAAGGGAATTGGTTGTTAAAATCGTTAAACCCTATAGGCTGTTACCAGCTTTCCATTATGCAAATAATTCATGAATAAATTTTCTATTAATCAAATTGAAACTCACCCCTAATGTTGCAGTCACTCCAGTGCCGTTGTCTCCATTGCCTCACTGCCCTCATCCCTTCGCTCATCGCTGATGAGGGGTTTTTCTGTCTTTTTCAAGACTTTTCTATCCAGTTGTAGATATGGTCTGTGTGTTCCTGTCTCCATATTGGCATCATCGGACTCAATTGCTGCAGTAATAATCTGTCTGTAGAGAGGCGTTTAGTTCTGCTTTGTGGACAGAGGAGCAGCCGTGGTCCTGGGGCTGGTGAGTTCCACTCCCGTCTGGGAACCCAGGCTCACCATGGGTGTGGCATCTTCAGCATGTGGCGTACTCGGCCAGTCCAGCCCTTGCTTTGCTGGCCGGCAGTTGGGACGAGAGTGGAGAAAGTAGCCCGGACTGGCTCTTGAACAAGTGAGGCTGGAGTGACAAGCTCGGTCATCGAGCGCCTGGTCCTCCCCAGCCTGGCCGAAAGGAGACGAGGCAAGAGGCAGACATCACAGACAGTGTTCTGTCTCCTACGCAGGGCTTGAGTCGCTCGCATCCGTCTCTGCGACTCTTACTGTGTGATTCAGCTGTGTATCCGGGTTGTAGCATATCAGTCTGGCTTGTTCCTTAGAACTGCTGTGTGTTATAGCACTGTAAGAATATACCACTCTTCAAGCTCTTCTCTCTCTCTCTCTCTCTCTCTCTCTCTCTCTCTCTCTCTCTCTCTGTGTGTGTGTGTGTGTGTGTGTGTGTGTGTGTTTTACTGGAGATTGAGCTCAGGACCTATGCACTTAAGATACATCCCTAGCCCATTTTTGAATCTGATTTTGACACAAGATCTCACTAAATTGCCCAGGCTGGGCTTGGATTTGGAATTCTCCTGCTTCAGCCTCCTGGAGTGCTGTAATTACAGGCCTGTACACAGGGCCCTGCTTAGTGATTTTCTTCTTAATGATTGGTCCACTGGTTTGCCCTTAACACCACATGGTGCTGCCCCCTGGGGTCCTGCTCCTTCTGCACATGTGATGGACCTGGGTCGTCAGGAATGTATCTGCAGTTTGGAGACTGTTGGTGACTCCTGTTGGCTCTAGGTCCCTGGGTCTGAGAGGCCTTTCTTTGCAGTGGCCTGTGAACTAGTTCTGCATTTTAGTGATGGCAGTGAGACAGCTACCCAACCTCCCTCCAAAAAAAAAATGACCATTAGTATCAAAGTTATTGGAGAAATACTTATTGTTGAATCGATTCACTAAATTAGCGGACCTTTTTAAAAAACTCCAGATCTAGGCTTTGACTTTAATACCAGTATCTACGACTCTTATTTTTACTTCGTTCTCCAACTTAGTATCAGTTTAAAAATTCTCAGCTGAAGATGATAGTTACGGATGAGACCAAATTACAGAAAGGAAATGAAAGTTACCTTTTGATTTTGAACCAGTAGCCTCCGAACACGATGGCTTTGGAGGAATTGTGACCCTCAGATCTCAAACCTGTGTGTCCACTGTGGATTTGCCTAATCATCAAAGTGGTTACTGAAAGTAGAGGGCCCTACCTTTGGGTCACAACGGGAGAGAGAATATTGATGGAGCAACTTCTGTCTGGGCAGGTACATGATCTGAAATTTTAACTTATGGAAACCTGTACCGTTTCCTAGACACTCAAGCCCAATCTCATGTGAACGTGGCAGCATTCCAGAGGGTTGCATTCTGCTGAGGCGTAGCAGCACACACCTGGAAGGAGGCCGAGGCAGGAGGAGCACATGTTTCAGCCCAAGTGGGCAACTTAGCAACTTGGCGACACTCTGTCTCAAAAATTTAAACTAAAACGGGCTGAGGATGTAGCTCAGTGTGAAGCCCTGGGTTCCATCCCCCGTGACACACACACAGAAGTGACTTCTGCAGTTCTGAGGAGAGCTTATGATCCTTTCCGCATGTGTTGGTATGTTTCTTTCCGAGTGCGCTCTCTCCCTTTCACGTTGTGGAAAAAGAATTGCTCCAAGACTGAGGTTACCAGTTTCATTTTAGCGTTTCTGACCCCCCTCGCTCTGAGCAGGAACTGAAATGGAGCATTACATTGCGCTGCCAGCTGAACTCTTTGTGCCCAGAGGGAAAGAGTGTAAGATGTGCACCCTCCAGGCGTGCACAGCGAGACGTTGCTCGTGAGGTCGGGAAGCAGCGATTGGGAAGCTCTTCCCCTGGTGGAAGGAAGGTAGCCTTAAGCTTCATTGAATAGCTCTATGAAAAAGGTTGCGTATTATTTTATAATAATTTCAGACTTTCATGACTGGAAATTAAATACAGCAGTTTTAAAAGTATATTTTACTTGAGCTTTTACAAGCTCGGGCCATGTTTTTATTAAAAAATCGGGCTCAGAACGTAATATGGAGTACAATACCAGATGTGAGCCATACAGAAATTGCTGAGGCCACCTGCTTACTGTGTATTAAAACTTGTGTGGTAGCTGATGTCATGTAAAGGGCGTATCGCAGGGAATAATTTCGAATTATTAGACCGTATCAGAATGGTGAGGGTCACTGGTGGTGGAATGTGCAGAATTTGCTATTGCATTTTACTGTTTGTTTGGGAAAACCCGCATTTGAAGGATGAGCCCTGTTAAAAAAGAGGGGGGCAGGGAACCAACTCACAATGAAAAGGTTCTGTGAATGCAGCGAGGAGACTGATTGCCAGGAAGGCTGTAGAACAGAGATGAAATCCTGAATTTGGTAGACTGTGTGTAGGGTAAGCTATAGGGTTCTGATTTATAGAGCTTTTGTTTTCTTTATTTTAAAGGACTTTTTAAAATCCCATTTTTAAACATTACTCATCTTTTTTTATCTTTTCCTATTTCCCTTCCCCTTTCCAGCCAATAGGAGCAAAGCTCAGTTCCGTGGGCTAACCAACATGGTAGACCAGGAGTCTGCAGGCTTACCCTAGAACAGTATCTTTCAGCCGGCCTGAGTGGCACAGACTGGTAATCCCAGTGGTCTGAGAGGCGGAAGTAGGAGTATAACGAGTTCAAACCCAGCTTGGGAAATTTAGAGAGCTCGCGAGACCGTCCTAAAATCACAGCTGGCTAGAGATGTAGCTGAGTGTGAAAGCCATAGGACCAATCCCCAGTACCAGAGAGGGGGGGGAAGAAAAGAGTGTACCCTGGGACACATGAGTGGGTGGGGTGTGTTTTTCAGACCCTCTGCTCCTACCTGGACTCTTTTTCCTGAAATTGATCCACCCGAGCAAGCTCCTGAGGCCAAGCCAGCAACCGGTTTTGATCTTCCATCCACTACCTTGCCTCTCCATGGATGGGTCCTTTTTATCCATCCATGATCTTGTTACAGTCTTGTCTGAGACAGCGTGAGTGACCTCCACATAGCAGAAGAGAGGAAGGTGTGGAATAGCGGCCGAAGAAGGCATGTCACCTTGAGAAGCAATTTATTTTGTACCTTGCATACTTTTCAGTTCTTTAGGAAATCAAAGGCGCAACTAACCAGTTTGTCATCCAATAAATCATTTAAAAAGACTTTCTGATGATAGATAAAGGTGACTTCTGGCAAATATGTTGGCGGGTGTTTAAAGAGTTCAGTGCTATTGCTGTCATGAAGCTTCTTCTATTTTCCTGTATTCGGGAATGTGACAGAGTTATTTAGTGTTTACAGCTGTCAAAATGCAGAGTGAGAAGGGAATTGCTGGTGATGGGAGCCTGTCTAGTGACAAGTGATATCCATGCTTGGACACAGTTTTTTTAAAAAGTCTCATTTTTTTTTTTCATTAGGAGATGCTTTTCCAAGGAATCTCCAGGTTTTTTCTTTCCTTTTGTGGTAATGGAAAGTAAGCCCTTTGCACTGAGTTATATATATATATATATATCCCCACTCATTTTTTTTTCTTTTTTGATTTCATGTTCTTTTGATGACAGGGTCTCACTAAGTTGCTGTGTTGTCCAGGTGAGGCTCAAATTTGTGATCCTCTTGCCTCAGGTCCCTGGAGAGCAAAGATTACAGACTTGTGCCGCTGGGTCCAGCTTGGATTTCAGGTTTTTATGTGTAATATTTTATCACGATTGGGGTCATTTATATTTTAAGCAGTTTTCTACTGTTAATAATTATAATTGAATGAATCTTAAGGTACAACATTTAGAGCTTAGTGGTCAAGAAAGTAACGGATTTTAAAATGTTCGGTTTCATGTAAATATTCATAATGTAGACAAAAGAGGGATGTTAAGATTTCCAGGGAGAAAAAGAAATGACTAAAGAATTTGTGTAGGTACTTTAACAATAGGTGGTAAGGAACACGTTTCTATGGTACTCCTTTACTTTTGAAGATATTTGTACTGGTGGTGGGTTAGTTTTATTGAAAGTGTCTGTATCAGCTGGATGTGGAGGCACACGCCTGGAATCCCAGCACTCGGGGAGGCTGAAGCAGGAGGATCACAACTCCAAGCCCAGCCTGGACAGCTTGGCAACTTAGTGAGACCCTGCATCAAAAAATAAAGAAGGATCTGGGGGTGCAGCTCAAGGCTAAGGCCTTTCATTCAAGTTCCTAACTCAAAAAAAAAGAAAGTATCTACCCTGAGCCCGAAGTTTTATCCTTTGTAAGTTTCCTAACTTGGGCTGAAAACTAACTTACAAATATACCAGATCTTAATTGGTTCCCACCCCCTTTCCTTTTAGTTTGTACTCAAGCCAGTCAAAGATCTGAAAGACGGTGGCTCTGCGGGAGGAGCCAGGGCCTGGTGGCAATTCTCAGCCCTGAGGAAGTCGGTTGAGATGGGTTGCTGCAATTTTCCTCGAAGAAACTATCCAAAGAGAATCTGTAATAAACTTAGTTTGTTTTACAGTGATTTTCAGGTTTCCTAAAGATGCTAAAAAAAAAAAAAAAAAATCTGTGTGATAGTCAGGGCCCGTAGTTCTTCGAGTGCAGGTCTGGATGCAACACCTCTTCCCCCAAAGCCCCAGCTTTCCCTTTGCTGGTCTACACCGCCTGAGTCCCACTGACCGCACCCACCACCCTCATGTTTCTTGTGTCAGTTTCACTTAACACCCGCAGTTTCCCGAAACTGACTCTGCACACACGCTGCTTCCCTTCCCCCCAGCCAGGTCGTTGTCCCTCCCCTTTCCATCCGGTTCAGTCCCACTAGAGCGTCCATCGCGTCTCTTGCCCCGGCACCTCTCTCCTGAGGACCTCTCGGTGCGACTTGTGCACCCTGCCTGTTGTCAGTGCCCCCCAGCCTTTCTGGCAGCGGGAGCAGTTTAGTTGAAGACCACTCCTCAGTTGATGGATAGCTCTGATGCGGCAGCCGGGAGAGGGGAGCGGAGATCCGCCTCCTGTCAATCAGCAGTGTCATTAGAACCTGATAGGAGCACGCTGGCAGGAGGCGGGGCTTACCTAGCGCCTCACCTGCGCCGGCTGCTCTTTCCTGCTGGCAGCCTGCCCTGCCCGGGACTGAGCCCCGCCCTGGTCTCACCTTCTGACGGTGCAGGGGTAGGGTTTCATTTGTCCCACGTCGCGTGCACTCTACTCACTACGCCTGTGCGAGGTGGGACTGGAGTCTGTGATGATTAAAAAATGACAGACACTGAAGCAAGGGTGTCGCCGGGTGTGGGGGCGGGGTGGCCCCGGGCCTTGGGCCCTCACTGAATTTTCCCTCTGGAAGTCAGCAGGCCCTTCCTCTGCTTTCTTCCCTCGTCTGTCACCGAAGTGAAAGACCTCAGATTCTTCGGTTCCCTTTTGCTCTGGTTCAGAAATGGCTTGAACATGTGCCCTGAGGGCCTGTGTGTGGGGAGCTTGGCCCTCAGTGTAGCCCTCCTCAAAGGTGTGGGGCCTTTAAGAGGTGGAGCTTAGGGAGAGCCTGACCTGCACCTGGCATCCTGGTGTGCCATGAGCTCTTTCACAGCATTCCCCCCATGCCCTCCATCCACACCAGGTTCTCGCCAGAGCTGGGCAGGAACTGGCACATGCCTAGGAGCTCCAGACCTGTGAGCCAGGCAGCCTCCTTTTTAGGCAAAGTAGACAGCCTCAGGTATTTTGTTCTAATAGAAATAAAAAGCAGATACCTCAGTTCCAAGACCTGAGGGGCTGTGGGTGTTGCTGAGTGGTTGCAGTGCCTGCCTGGCATGTGCAAGGCCTTGAGTTCAGTTCCCCACACTACATCATAGCTGGGCGTGGTGGCGCATGCCTGTAACCCCAGCACTTGGGAGGCTGAGGCAGTAGGTTTGCCATGAATTTGAGGCCAGTCTAGGCTATATAGTGAGTTCAGGACCAGCCTGGACTACAGAGTGAGATCCTGTCTCAAAAAGAAAGAAAAGAAAAAGAAGCCTAAGGAGCTGGGGTAATAGTCTTAGGTGGCTCATGAGTTGTGTATGAGCTTGGGGTGGGGAGGGGCCTGTCTGGTAGGAGGCTGACAGCCACATAAAAGCCAGTTGAACAGATGCTGAGTGCTTTTGAACTACAAGGTCAGAATGTGGAATTTGAAAAAAATATTGAAAAATCTTAGAAAATTTCATAAGGCATAAAAGATCTGTTAGGAAAGACATGATGAATACTGTCACGTCATTAGCAATCAGAGCCAAATCAAAGTCACATCACATCAGTGAAACTGGCACAGCGATGCATCCTTGGACTCCCAGCTGCTTGGTAGCCCGAGGCAGGAGCAGCCCAAGCTCAAGTCAGCCTGGACAAGTAAGCAAGACCCAGTTTTAAGATAAAAATTAGAAAGGGCTGGTGGTGTAGCTCAGTGGGAGGGTACTTGCTTAGCACGCACAGGGCCCTGGGTTCTGCAGGCTAAACAGAACAACCCAGCGTAAAACACCACCTGTACTCACTAAGATGGCTATAATAAAAAAGGCAGTGACGAGAGTGGGCAAGGCCGTGGAGGAGTCAGGCTGCCATTGCTGCAGGCGGGGTGCAGTGGGGTGCAGTCGCTTTGGAAGACAGTCCGCAGCACCTCCAAAGGCTAAACGCAGCTTTAGCCGTGTGATCCCGCAGCTCTGCCCCTGGGTATCTATCTGTCCAAGAGAAATGAAACAGGTGTTCACACAAGAACTCGTGTGTAGGTGTTTACGGCGTTGCTGTTCACGATAGGCCTATGTAGAAACAGCCCCAGCGTCTATCAACAGACAAATGGGTATATAAAACGTGGTCTGAACGTGTTGCGGAATATTAATCAGCCATAAAAAGCAGTGGAGTGCTGATGTGTGCTGCACTGTGGATAAATCTCGAAACATTATGTGACATGAAAGGCGCCTGTTGCATGTGCAAGGTCAGGTATTGGATGGCTCTGTTTATCAGAGTTGCTCAAAATAGACAAGTCAACAGGGCTAGAAAGTAGATTTGTGGTTGCCAGAGGGTTGGTGGGGAGTGGGTGGAGAGTGGCCGCTAGTCCATTAATAGCAGGGTTTCTTTGGGGCGATGAACCTACTTTAAAATCAGATAGCGTAGTAACTGTCATACAGCTTGGTGCGCATACTAAGAGCACTGCATCCTGCACCTTAGTGGGGGAGTTTGTGGCATTTGAATTATATCTCAATAAAGCTGTCATTTCAGCAAGATAGGCCATATAGAAATTCAGAAGCTTACATCACAAGTGACATAACAGGGAAGTGCTCCAAAAATAATGTGGAATAAGCATCTCTTGGTGACAGGGTATTTCCACATCTGGAAGCAGCCGAGGGCAGCTCGCCGAGCGGCACGTTACCTGGGCCAAGTGCGGAGGGACTGGATTGTGGGGGTCACCAGTCCGCAGTTCCCTCGCGGCTGTCCTCGTTTGGCCTGTGGAGACAGGGCCTGACTTAGGGGTGGCTTGTCTCTCCTGAAGGACCGGGATGCCACTTCATTCCTCGCTGGTCACACTCCGCCTCCCAGCCCCGAGCCCAGAGCCTGGTCAGTGTTCCGTAAAATGTCTGCCAGAGTAAAGCGAAGTGATTTTTCTGTCAACATGTCTACCGTGGGGGGAGGTGAAAAATCGAGAAAATGAATAGAATGTGTTTAACTTATTTCACACTCATTTTATTGAAGCGCTTTGTGAAAATAAACCCAGGTGGACGGTAATTGATTGAGTGATAATTTCTAAGTAGCCAAGTGCTAAAGTAGGTAAGTGCCTCCTACTGTGGAGAAATCGCCCGGCCACGGCCTGACCTGCCGAGGTGTTTATTTTAACACGGGGAAACATTTATGACTCTAAACTTGTTTCCATTCGTACACGGCATTTATCATCCCACATGTGCCACATCCCAACGGAGGCGATTTGGGAAATGCAGCGGCCTCTGGGTCCCGGGGATTTCTGAGAGAAAGTATTTTCCTCCTATTTATGGTTCTTAAGGCTGTCTTGCTTCTAAAATAAAACTAACGTTGGAGTCTGGCTTAATTCATTTGATGCTCACAAAATGCACATGAGCATTATTCCTGTTTTTGTCCATGAAAAAGAGCTTCAAATTGAAATTTGAAAATGTTAAAATAAGATTTGGGTCCCGGGCCTTATTAATAATGTAACACCAGCAGCTTTCCCTGACATTGGTCTGAGCAATTCTTGCTCACTTCATTAATTCATACTTTGTTTTAGGTGGCCGGATTGGAAATTAGCATGCCTTTCAGAGGGTGTGGCTTCCGGAAGGGGCGTGGTGTCTTGGAGGGTGTGGTTTCGTGGAGGATGGGGATGTTCTTAAGCGGCGTGGCTTCCTGGAAGGCGTGGTTTCAGTCGGATTGACCTGCCTGGATATGACCCACACTTATACCTGGTTGTCCTTGGGGAGGTTATTTAACCCTTCTCTGCCTATTTTCTCATGTGGAGAAACAAGAATAATACTATCTACTTGCAGAGAATAAGGAGGATATCAAACCCTATGTTTGGTACGTGAGGGACAGAACAGGTCCTGAGATAAAATCAGTCCCTTTGTATGAGTGTACATCAGCGCACACTCACTGTCTTGATTCTGACGCGAATCTGCCCTTCAGTTAGTGGCTCTAGATGGGTATCGATTGGGCCAGTGACCTGCAGGGAAGCACTCTTGGACAGGGGTCAGGGCAGCCCTTTCTGCCAGCAGCCCATAGCCCCCACAGCCCCACAGCCTGAGGATCGCTACACATCTTCCCCCCTTTATTGTCCTTTGCCCAAAAGTGACTGCTAGAGGTGCCCAGGGTCCCTTCGGGCGTCCTGATGCCCACCTTGACACCACTTCTATTCCATGTTCAAACGCTGAGCAGTTTGTGCCAGGCATTTGCACAGCCCTGTAGTAGAGAGGCTGAGGCAGGAGAATCCAAGTTGAAGCCCAGCCTAGACCAATCTAGCAACTTAAACCCTTTCTAAATAAATAAAAGAAGAGACTGGGAATGTAGCTCAGTGTGGAGGTCCTGTGATCAATCCCAGGTACTAACAAAAAAAATTACAGTAGGTTTAAATTCAGAAATCGGAGGATAATATTGGATTTGTGGCTGACTGTGCGTGTGTGTGCTCGTGTGGCATGTACATGTGGGTGTGTGTTACTAGGGATTGAACCCAGGGCCTTAGCACCGACCTGTGTCCCCAGCCCTTTTCACATTTTGAGACAGGCTCTTTCGGCACAGCTGGGTTTGGAGGTGGAGTTTGACATCCTTAGTCCTGCTGCCGTGCCGTGCAGTCCACTCAAGTGGAAGAACAAGGCTGCAGCTCCTGCACGTGTTCTTTGGGGGACCTGTGTGGGTGTCTCAGTTTCCAGTTAGAGGCGGAACGTTAAGAGCAAGGCGACGTCCAGGACAGCAGGTCCTCCAGCTCGGAGGTGATTTGGGAAAGGCCAGGAAGTTTCCAGAAAAACCAAGTCAGCTAAAGAAGAGTACTGGGACAACGGACAATAAAGTTCCAGCCAAAGACTGATGGCACAGGAGCGGCTGAAGAGGCACCGTCTGTAAACACATTCTCAGCTGGGCCTGGGGCGCATCCCTGTAATCCAGTTCTCGAGAGGCTGAAGCAGGAGGATTGCCACGAGTTTGAGGCCGGCCTGGTCTACATAGTGAGTTCAGGACCAGCTTTGACTATAGAGCAAGACCTAGTTTCAATAATAATAATAATAATAATAACAATAAAATAATAATAAAACACATTCTCTGCCGAGTTATTTATTTTCCCTCAATCTCCTGTTTTCTATAAGAGACTGAATTTTCCCACCTCAGTCTGCCTGCCATGGTGCTCCTTAGAAACACAGCTGCATGCTTAGGCTGAGAGCCTTTCCGAGATTTCGCATGATGCCTAGCCAGCCGCCACATTGGGAACTACCGTCTTTTGGAGATGTGTCACAGGGCTTTCCAATGGGTGAAGAATTGATCACTTGGCAGAGAGGATGACAACGCGAGCAGGCAGCCGTGACCTTGCTGACTTCGTAAGTTTAAGGACGTCGAAAGAGATTTTAATGGAGACTTTTACTGACTTTGTTTAAAAGTCAACATAGTAGTTACCTCCCATATTCAAGGTGGAGACTCGCTGCCAGTGAATGCCTAAAGCCGTGGATGGTACTGAGCTCTACAAATGCTATGTTTTTTTTTCTATTCTGTACTTAGTAGTTTAATTTATAAATCAGGAACATAAGAGATAAGTAACAGTGGGGCTGGAGGAACGGCTCAGTGTCCAGCACTAAGTACCCAGGTTATTCCCCAGCACCACGTAAGCCGGGTGTGGTGGCGCATGCCTGTAATCCCAGCACTCGGGAGCCTGAGGCCGGAGGATTGCCGTGAGTCCAAGTCAGCCTGGGCCCCAGATTGAGAACTTGTCTCAAAAAAAAATTATAAAAAAGAGAGAGAGAAGTAATAGTAACTAAAAAATTAACAATGATATTGGTATACTATAATGAAAGTTACATGACTGTTGTTTCTCTGTCTCCCTCTCTGTTTGTCCATTCGTCTGTCTTTTTTGTCCTCTTTTTCTCTCTCTTAATACTTGTTTTACTGAATATGATAACTTCATTATGCTGTATATTTTCTTTTTCTTTTTTTAAATAAAGTCAAGAACGTGCACCTCTTCACTTACAACAGTCAACTTGTGGCTTTTCTTCAACATATTCAAATTTCCAGCATAACTACTCTTGTATTTTGGGTCCGTTGTTAAGTATAATCAAGATTTGTTGGAAATAGTGCTACAGATATAGTAATAGGTGACCTGGATAGAGGAGGTAGCTGCAGGTGACTGACAGTGAGGGCTCATCCAGAGCCTTGGCACTGGGCTGTATGCCCAAATCTCTGTTTTTAATTTTTTTGTTTAAATGTGAGTCAGGGTTTCACCAAAAGTCACTAAGGTGTCTAGGCTGGGCTAGACCTCATAGTCCTCTAGTCTCAGCCTCCCAGAGTGCTGGAATTACAGGCCTGTACCATCATGCCTGACTATAAATTATTTAGTTCTGGAGTTTTTCATTTAATGCTTTCAGAACACAGTTGACCCTGGGTAACTGAAACCTCAGAACACGAAAAATTGGATAAAGAATAGCTATTGTAATAAACTGAAAAGGTCCCGTAGGGCTCCCGACCCAGGGAGAGTAGCTGTGCACTGAACTTTTGTGGAGAAAACAGGATCCGTCCGCCTTGACCAGGAGAGCTTGGATGAGACCATCAGGCTTGGACCACTGAGGTGGCGCCAT
Source organism: Ctenodactylus gundi (assembly GCA_004027205.1). Lineage (NCBI taxonomy): Eukaryota > Metazoa > Chordata > Mammalia > Rodentia > Ctenodactylidae > Ctenodactylus > Ctenodactylus gundi. Next base: position 164,305 of record PVKB01002844.1, on the reverse strand, counting down.
GGGAATCATCACCTTGAGAAGGAGCCCGGGGGCCCCTGGCAGCTTGGGATAGGTAAGAAAAGGAGGACCAGCGTTAAGGCATCGGCTGGTACCTCACCACTTACCAAGGCCTGGCTGAGACCAGCTGATGTCGTTGATAATTTGCTAGACTCCCCCTGGTAATGCACAAGGAAAGAAAATATGAAATAAGTTAGACAAGGAAGGTTAAATACTGTTTTTCTTATGTGAGAAACTCAAGATATAAAAAATTTAAAGAGTAAAATAAAAGAGAAATGGTAGGAAACAGAAAGGTGAAGTAGGGAGGAAAGGGGATAGAAATGATCAGGATGTGCTGTGTACCAGTTAGCTGAGGTGACGGTGACTGTCACGAGTCCCAGGTACTACTGATAGGAACGGAGCCACTAGCACTAGGCTCTACGAGATTCTCGGAGCAGGGGTGGCGTGAAGTTCTCTGCTCTCCACCATGTCCCCCCAGAGCCTCATGCGCCTACATGCTGTGGATTATCTATGGATTTCCTGTGCTGTCATGGGTAGGAGCTGGCTGATCAGGAGGGGCGGGTTACCGATGGTGTGATGGGTCGCGGGGGTGTGCCCTGGGAGGGTGCGCTCTTGCCCTGGCTTCTCCCCGGTCCCTGTCCTTCCTTCTGTGATGCTGTGCGCAGCGGTGCTCCGCCCGACCCTTCCGCCATTGCCAGCCACCCCTGAATGGACTGGGACCCCTTGAAACTGTGAGGTGAAATTACCCTTTCCTCTCTTGAGTTGGGGTTATCTGTTCTTGTCCCAGCAAAGAATAAGTGACTAAGACAGCCCCAGCACTGGGGAAAACAGTTGAACAAAGGGAGGGAGCAAGGGCCTGGAAGGTTGTTTTCTCCCATGAGAATATCACTGAGGCAATGAACGTAGACCTGGAGGCACGTGTTTAAGCACATCCCCTTCTTAGTGAAGATCTAGGAGAGTTGCCACATGACCTGTATCCAGTGCAGGTGTTTCGGGCTTTGTGTGGCGTTCTAGAAACCCAGGCGTGCCAAAACATGGCCTTGGTCTGCATGCTTGTCATGGACCTGATGATTCCTGCAGGCACAAGGGTTAGTTACCATGGTACGGTGTAAAGCTAGGAGTGCTTGTATTCGTAAATTAGTAAATTTCAGGTGATCAGAGTATGACACTTCCTGGGAAAAGGGCAGTTTGTGTGTGTGTGTGTGTGTGTGTGTGTGTGTGTGTGTGTGTGTACGCTCGCATGCATGCATCCTGTGCTTGTGTGGTTTTCCGTGCCAATATTGATCTTTGTTCCTGCACACTGGTTTTCTGATCTCAGAGTGCGTTAACTGTGTCATATTGCTGGCGGGTACCACCTGGTAACCAGAGGTGAGGGAACATGATCCCTAGATGTGGTTTTCTCCTAACTAGGTGATTATAGGTGGTGGGTGCTAGTGGGCCCTCCTGGGTTTTTCTTCACTCTGTTTTTCTTTCTGTTGCTGTGAGGCTGTAGGACGTGTACTTCCTATGAAGGTCACGTTCTAATCTACTTTTGAGTGTGCTGAGGGATCTGAAGGACCACAGGCTTGCTCTTGGGGTGGCCCATGGTCCTTATTTATGTCTTTCTGACCTGTGGATGTTACGGGTTTCGTATTTGAAATTAGAAATAGATTGTAGTTTTGGAAATCACTCCAATGTTTATTGCTGTTTGTGTGTCTTTTGGACCTGAACCTTCAGTGGGGATGTATGGCTGAAATTCCAGCTTTTTGGGAGGCATAGGCAGGAAGATTCCAAGTTTTGCTCCAGACTGAGCACGTTGTTGAGTCAGCAAGACCCTATCTCCAAATCTAAAAATTAAAAAGTGGATAGGTGTGTAGCTGGACTTGATCCCTAATCCCATCATACCATAAAAAATAAAACAGAACAAAAAACCTTAAGCCTCTGACACTAGGTACCCTAAGGTATTCTTTGACTTCACAGAGATTTTGATACTGCTGACGTCCCACAAGATTATCTGCTGCCCCTTCCCAGGCTCTCTCCCTTGGGAGTAGGCCCAGAGCAGTGCATTTCAACCAAATGAGACCCGTGCTTTTAAAAACACAGCTTTGTTGAGAGATCATTCTCATTCCATCCAGTTCAGCCATTGAAGTACACAGGCTGGCTCTCCCTGGTGACACAGCATTCTCACTGGTGCAGTCAGTGCCCTGAGCAACTTCAGAATCTAGCCCCACCCTGACAGGAAGCCCCCACCCACCGATGCTCTTCCTCGTTTTCCAGCCCTGAGCAGCCACCACCTTCTTTGTATTTCTGTAGATTTGCCTGGTTTGGACGTTTCATAGAAACAGGGTCCTGTGACAGAGCCTTTCCTGTCTGGCTTCTTCCCTTTATTTACTATAGCTGCTTCTAGGTTCATCCATCTTGTAGCATGCTTACTCCTCTCTTTATAATGAATATTTTGGGCTGAGAGCACGGCTCAGTGGTTAGAGTGCTTGCCTGGCATGCTAAAGGGCCTGGGTTCGATTCCCCAGCACTACATTCGCCAGGCATGGTATCACTTGCCTATAATCTCAGCACTTGGAAGGCTGAGGCAGGAGAATTGCTGTGAGTTTGAGGCCAACCTGGGCTCCATAGTGAGTTCAGGACCAGCCTGGACTAGAGTGAGATGCTGCCTTTAAAAATGTGTGTATATACATTTTTATGTATGGATATGTAATACATATTACTTTGTGCTTTCATTTCTAACCTTTTGAAGTTAAATTCATAGATACTCATCAAATAATGTACTGTTCTAAATATAATTAAGCAGAAATTTTTTAAAAACAAGGCTGTTTGTAGTTGTTTTGTTTTTTGAGACAGGGTCTTACTCTGTAGCCCAGCTGGTCCTAAACTCACTGTGTAGCCTAGGCTAGCCTTGAACTAACAGCAATCCTCTTGTCTCAGTCTTTTGAGTGCTGGGATTACAGGCGTGTACCTCTGTGCTCAGCATATGTGGTGCTGGGGAATCAAACTCAGGGCCTTGTGCTTGGTAGGCAAGCGCTTTAACCACTGTGCTGTCCCTCTAGCCCCAAAGTGTTTTATTAAAGTAAAATGATGCGCATCTTTCCATGTGCTTTTCTCGGGCTCCTCGAGAGGAAAGAAGTCCTTGCATGAGCCTTGTGCCAGCCGTCTTGTCAGGAAGAGGACAGCTGTTGGACACACTCACGAAACGTTCGGAGCAGACTACTCGGACACCACGAGCGGGGCTTCCTTCAGTGGCATGGTTTTATGTCATGAGGAACAGCTCCCTGTATCATGTGGGCTTTACCCATTTTCCCGTGCGTTACTTGCTGGTAACGTCTTTGGAAAATGAGGCTTCAGTAAAACTGAACAGAAGGTATGGTTTTGTTTACATGCAAAACCAAAATCAGGTGCTCAAGTTGGGTAGGTAGCAACAGGTGTTTCCTATTATATGAGTGTCCACAGGAACTTTAAGATGTTCTGTTAGTTGGAAGGATCACACAATAACAGAAGCCCTTGTGCCCATGAGGACCACTGCTGTGGGTTCTACCTGATGACCTGGGCTCTGTCAGGGTGCCATCTTGTTTGATAAGTCCCCACCCCACCCCTGCTTTGGGCAGCTTGTAATGCTGGCCATATTGCCCTAGACTGGAGGAAGCCAGTATGGAAGCCAGTGCGAGGTCACTCCCTGGGCACAGCTCCGAGGACCTGCCTCTGCCCCTTCCTGTAGCCTGCCTTCTACAGCTGCATGTCATCACACCCCTGTTCCTGTGAGCAGCCTCCCAAGCATCCCTTCTGGTGGCCAGGATGCACCACCTCCCGTGGGACCCATGAGCCTTTGTCCCTTCGGAGACTGGGGAAGTTTTGAAAGCTTTTTAATAGTTAGACTCTTACATTGTTTATCTGCTTGAGTTGACATTTCTCTTCTGCTGCCCCGTAGAAGGTTGGGCCAGTGTAACCCATTTTTGTGCTTGAAAAGTTTTTTTTTTTTTTTTTAAATAAAAATCTCTCCAGGATTCTTCTCTTCAACACAAGTATATGCTAATTCGGTCAGGTTGGAAGGAATTGATATTTTTGAAATAGCCTTGTCACTTAATTTTCTGAAATATTTACAAATTACAGGCCAAAAATTTGCATTGCACTCTCCTCAGTAATTATTTTTGTTGGCTTGTACCTTAGGAGTCAGTCAGCTTCTCCTCCAAGTCTGATGAAACCGAAGAACTGGAACCCGCCAGGTGGGTGGGAGGGTGTGTCACCGGCCATTAGAGCTGTTGACTTTGTTAATGTCTGAAAGATTCTTAAGAGATTTTATTATAACTTATCAAATTGTTAATTTATATTTTTAATGCCTTATTTAAAGACATCTAGTTAAATTTTATATATTTGCTTATATTTCAAGTTTAGGAAAATTAAAACGGTTAATTTTAAAATAGTTTATTGTCACCTGGGCCCAGTAAATCATGCCTGAAATCCTAGCTCTCTGAGAGGCTGAGGCAGGAGGATTGATTCAAGTTTTACTGAGACCCTGTCTCAAAAACAAAAAAAGAAGAAGAAAGAGTTGGAAAAGTAGCTCAGTACTTACTACCACAGGGGAGAAAATGCATTATTGTCAATGTGATATGTCTTTAAACAAAAAGGTGTTATTCTGTGTTTTAAGTGTACTTTTGGCAAAACCTTTGAATTGCAGATTTGACTCTTCACGCAGTTGACAGAGCCAGTCGTCTGTGGCACACCAGGTAGCAAAGGAGACTTCCTATTAGAGAGCTCAGCCTTGCTCCCCATCCCAGGAAGTCTGTTGACAGGACGGTCCCAGGGCCTCACTCTCCATCATGGGGCAAGAAGTCTGTCCCTGCAAGGCAGGCGCACGGTCTCTCTAATACTGATTTAGTAATAATAATACATAAAAATAGTAAATTTAATTCTACCTTGTCAAATTTTGAATTTTCAAATTTATGTTTCTGAGATACAGGGGGCTTTAACCCTATTGAAATCTTATTTTCCTGGGTTGCCTTTGTGAGTGTGTGCATGTGTGCATGTGTCTGTGTGTCTATATGTACACAAAAAGCTTTTGCTGAGGGACAGCCCACCAGTTTTGGAGTGCACAGCTCCTAGACCACCTGGTCACCCTGGAGCCAGCCAGCATCTCCAGGACCGGAGTGGGGGGCTTGCTGGGAACCTGCCTTCTCGGCATCCCCGCTGTTCCCTTAGCCAGCCCGTAGGTCCTCTCTGCCCTGGATGGGCCCTCCCCACTGGGGAGTGAAGGTGGAGAGGACGCAGAAAGTGCGCCGTGTACAGATGCAGGGAGGCACTCAGCTAGCAACCGGGAGGAGATGGGGTCCGGAGACTGGGGCCAGGTGTGCGCTTGTGTCCCCTCCCTTGCTCATGGCGTGCAGACTCAGGACTGGCATCCGGCAAGGGCTTCCTGACACACCCCTGCGTAGGGGATGCGGGGTGGAAGGCAGCTTCGCAAGTTCAGAGTGGGGTTACTCCACGCTAAGCCTGTGCCGGCCCCACAGCCTGCTTCATTCCCAGGAGAGAACCCCAGGGTGACCAGGCCAGAGAGGCGAGGCGCCCCGAGTCGCCCCCACCCCCACCCCCGTCTCTGGCCCTCACCTTCTCCTGCTCCTTTCCTCGCAGTAGCAGACGATGCACAGGTGTGAACAGTGTCGTGGAAGTGTTAAGGTACAAACCCAAGTCTTACTCACTTTTGTGTGTCTATCAGAAAAATTTAGCTCCTAACAGCTAGAGAAGAGCTCCTGCTGCCATACAGATGTTTTTTGGAAACATTTCTAGCACTTTTGTGTGTGTGGTTATACGGGTCAAACTCAGGGCCTCCGCACTGAGCTATGTCCCAGCTCAGGTTTTTTGTTTGTTTGTTTGTTTGTTTGTTTCTCAGTTTTTGAGGCAGGTTCTCGATTAGTAGTCGACAGGATGCCTGGGCGGGACTCCAACTTGCGATCCTCCTGTCTCAGCCTCCCAGAGTGCTGGGAGTAGACTTGCACCCCTGGGCTCTGCCTCTCGTGCTTTCCTTTCACTCTTTCTTGCCTGCCCACCTCGCCAGCAGGCTCACCCTAGGGAGAGGACCTGGGCAGAAGGAGCGACACCCGGGCTTAGGCACGGGGATGCAGCGCACAGAAGCTTTGTAATGGTTTTGTGACCCAGTAAGCTTCCCGTGTGCTAATTCCTGATTACAAGCAGTGGAAACTGACTGGAGTAACTCAAGCAGAATGGAGGTTAGGGAGTTCCCGGTGTGAAGGGGAAGTTGGAGCTGAGCCTGGTGGCACACGCCTGTAATCCCAGCACTCTGGAAGGCTGAGGCAGGAGGGTTAGAAGTTTGAGTCTACTTGGGTAGCTTAGTGACTTAGTGAGACCCTACCTCTAGTCAAAACTAGAAATATGGGCTGGGGATATAGCTCGGTGCAAAGACCCTTCGTTGGATCTGAAAAAAGCGGGGTGGGAAGTTGGGGCGCTGGGCCCCAGAGCAGTTAGATCCAAGATGAGCACAGCTAGTATGCCAGCAGCGGAGGGGGAAGGCATGGGGAGCTGGCTGTGCTCCTGTCCCTGTCCCCCCACCCGGATTCTAAGCTTTTCCAGACATTTTTGCCTCACTAGGTGGGGGCTCAGCCTTCGTCGCCTTCACATCACTAGACTCTGGAGTTCTTTCCCTCCCACATGAGGAGGAAGCAAAACGGACGACTTGCTGCCCTCCTCACTCGTTTCTGCTGGACTCTGATGAGTTCGTGATTACATTTAATAAGTAGACAGTATAAACCAAACTCACTCGTTTCTTTTTTAACCTGTTGGCACAAGCAGAACGTGTGTGCATGTGCCCTTGTATCTGCAGGTGAGCCCTTTGTCAACAGACACAAGCTGGCCCGTTGGCACATGGTTATTGACCAGTCAATGGCAGACACAAAGGAATTTTCCACCTCATTCCCAGGAGCCTCTGGTCCCCTCAGTGAGTTTGATTCTCCCAAATGAGGCAGGTAACAAACTACTTTGCTTCAGCACTCTCTGGGTCATCCTTAAAATAACACAGCTTAAATGGAATTTATTCACAGTGCTGTGGTATCAATATATTCTTTATTATTTCAGGGTCCGACTCCGTGTCTTACAAGAATGTGGCTATTGTCTTCAGGGGGCTTCGCTGTTGCCATCGAGAGTGGACCTTTTAGCCCTTTGCCTTCTTCATTTTCTCCTTCATTAACTAAGAGGCCAATTAGACTTGCATTTAGCCCGTGTCTGCCAAATGTTATTTTCAGAAACCTTCTCACCTCTTTTTCAGAGCTCTGGGATTTCTTTGCTTCTTTTCTTTTCTTTTTCTCCCCCTTTCCTTAACTCTCTTTTGCCCTCTCCATCTTTGCAATCGAAATCAGCACCATTCCCACATGGGAGGCACATTATTACTTTGCTCTTAGAATAGGAAAGGTCTTTTGAGGCTGAATAATTCAAGGAAAAATTCAATGAAGAAGGCTAATAGTTTTGTGTCTATCATGGTCAAGTTCTGTATTTTTGGCATCGTTGTGAACCAGGTCACCAGAAGAGGAAAGGTTTTTGGGGCAAAAGCTGAGTGTGCTGGCACAGGCCTGTAATCCCAGCATTTGGGGAGGCTGAGGCAGGAAGATCACAAGTTCAAGCCCAGCCTGGAAAATTTAGCAGTTTAGCAAGACCCCATCCCCAAAATAAAAAATAAAATGGGCTGGGATTGTCATTCAGTGTGCAGGCTCTGGGTGCAGTTTCCAGGACCACAAAACAAACCCCAAACAAAAAAGTGTTTAGAACATAATAACTGATGGTTAACATTTTCAGTGTACAGAAAATTTTACAGTGGAAAACATGGTCAAGAAAAGGAACAGTCTTTCTCCCCAAAAGAAGTTAACTGTTGTGATCTAACTTGTTATAGAAAATAAATTTGAAAAGCTTTATATGTTCATTGAAAAAAAACGGAAAAAGTTTACTAAGATACATCAAATGTGTTTCTCTTTGGAGAATGTAATGACAGGAGACCTTTGCCCGCCTCCTGCTTAGTGTGGGGTTTTTTAGACCATTAAAAATGTGGAGAGGCTGGAGGAATGGCACAGCGGTTAAACATGCAAGGCCCTGAGTTTGATTCCCCAGCACCACAGAAAGCTGGGCTAGATGGCGCATGCCTATAATCCCAGCAGTCAGGAGGCTGAGGAGGGCAATTGTCCTGAGTCCATGGCTAGCCTGGGCTGGACCAGTGAGTTCAGGACCAGCCTGAGCTACAGAGTGAGAGCCTGTCTCAAATTTTAATAAAGATGGAAATTTTTTTGCATGCCAGATTAATGAAGATTAAGGGTCCACCGCACTCTGTTGGTTTGTGAGATCTCACATAACCTGTCTGATGTGTCTTGTGTATTGCACACCTGAAACTGGACAGGCAGTTGGACCCACCAACCCAGCTCCTGGGGATTTAACCCACAGAAGCTAGACCTACATGGCAGGGTGCTCATTGCTGCTTTACTCATACAGAAAAGCTCAGTCTGTGCCCAGTAATAGAAGGTTAAATTGTATGTCCATTTGATTAACTCTTGTGTGACCATTAAAAATCATAAGAAGACAAAAAAAAAAACCACATATAGTGAATGTAATCTAATTTGTTTTAAAAAATAAATTTTTAAAAAGTTTGTATGTTAATTGAAAAAAGATGGAAAAAGTTTATTGGGATATGTTAAAGGTGTTTCTCTTTGGGGGATGAAATGACAGGAGACTTTTCCCCCTTTGTGTGTGCGTGTGTGTGTGCGTGCGTGCGTGCGTGCGTGCGTGTGTGTGTGCGTGTGTGTGTGTGTGTGTGTGTGTGTTTTCCGCTTTTTCTTCCTGTGAGTAGTCATTGTTGCAGCCAACATTTGAGGCATGCGCAGTATCCGCAGTGTTCCCTGTAGGGCCCTCCCCTTGTGTCTCTTCCTTTTAGAGCTGGGATGTTGCAGTTCCCTGAGGGGTTTTTCTCTGTCCCCAGTGCCTTCATATTCTTCTACATCTCCAGTCCATTTGAGACAAGGTCGTATAAACCACCAAGTTACCCAAGCCAGGCTTGACCTTGTGATCCTGCCTCAGCCTCCCAGATTACTGGATTTAGCTGCACAACCAGATCCGGGTTGGAGTTTTGGCCTAAATATTATGTTGGTTTTTCAGTTTAGCACCTGCAAAATTTTAAATAATAGTTACTTTTGAGACTTTAAAAAAAAATCAGTGATACCTTAGGTCATCACTGAGCTCCTCTGTCATTCTAACAAATCGAGACATGGAGCACGGGACGGTAATGCTGCCACCCACCACTCGTGCTTCCCCGGACCAGCCAGCACCTCGCGAGGGTCATCTCTGTTCCCCGCAGCAAGTCCGTGCTGGAGTTTGCAGCGCCCTGACTCTCGGGGCCTGCCGCGAGTCCTGCCCCTTCTTATTGGCTGATCACTTTCTCTTTCAGATCCTGTGCTCCACACTTGACTTTTAAGGGAGGAAATGAGGTCTGCCAGGCTTTTATTTCTATGTTAAAAATATCCCCAGCATCTGGTGCCATTTGGACCTTCTACACCCTGGGTAGTTTTGCCCATCTTTGAGGTTTCTATCTGAAACATAAATCTGGTGACTTGATCACCAAAGGGGGAAAAGAAAAGAACAATACAGGCCTTTTATGTCTTGGCCGTGGTGGTGTTTAAAACATTGCTATTTACAGAAGGGCAAGTTTGAAAATGAGCTTAGGCTGCGCCGCCACGCCGGTGAGCCAGAGTCGGTGGATCTCGTGTGTGCGTGTTTGAAAAGGCTCCAGAAGTGGCAAGGGTGCCTCGCAAGGGCCTTTGAAAGTCCCCGGGCCTGCTGGAGGCCGGGCGAGCGGACGCTCCGGGTCTGGTGTGGTTCGGCCACTTCAAGTGGACGTGGCGTATCGACAGGAATGTCACTGCACGACCGCTTGGAGCTGGGCTGTTTGCTTTCAGATTTAGCTGCTGTTTAGACAAGCAGGACTCTTTATTCCTGCTCAGGCCTGAGGGAGCGGAGCCTCAAGGTTGAAAAGCAGAAAGGGGACGGGAGGGGAGGAGAGCGTTTGTCCTCAGCTTAGATCCTGTGAGCCATGTTGACTTTCCTTCAGCAGCTGCTTTCTTCTTCCCGTGTCCTCCCATCCTGCTGCCACCAGGCCACTTCTTTAGAACTTACTCCATGCTTCTCTGTTTGTCACCTTTTCTCACTCTTCCAAAAACCAAAGAGAGGAGTAGTAACAGCAGTGATATCCCGAGCAGCCCCCAAGCTGGGTACGCCTCTCCCCAGAAATAAAGGAAATAATTCAAGAGCATTGCCCCACCCCCGGTTGGGAACACAGGTCCAGACACCCTAGAGGTGTCTTGGTGGGGGTTCTGGAGACCTCAGAAGGTCAACAGAGGAGTCAACATTTATTAACTGCCTTATATTTATCAACTTTAGTACTGTGTGATCAACTTTAAAAATATAGCATTTATTGTTCGTTTTGTATCAACTTTGGGAAACCAGCAATTGTTGTCTGCTACAGATCAGCTTTTGAAGCCCCAGAAGATGGCAGCGTTTCCACCTGCCAGATGGGAAAGTGAGGCTTGAGATCGCTGGGCTACAAAGCGCAGAAATTGAAGCTAGGTCTGCCTAATCTTTTTTTCTTTTTTCTGTCCATAAAGAGTACCTTGGTGGTCCTGGGTACCAGAACCAATAGCAAATACACCCCAGTGACCACGACTGTGGGCTTCTGAGGAAGAAGGTGTGTCATGCTTAGTTTGTACCCTCTCAACTGCTAAATCTTGCTTGGTATGTGAGGCCAATGAACTTTCACCTTTACGGAAAATTACGCTCTCATAGGATGGGTGTCCCTTCCCTTTCACTGGCCCTGTCTCCCCAAGTCTCAGTTCACCCCTGGGAGCCAATTGTCCAAAAGCAGCTGAGCCTTAGCCTTTGAAAAACAGCCTAAATTTTCTAGAAGTTTCTTCCTGTATTATCTCTGGCACAAATGAGCTTTTCATCCCATGGGACCATGTTAGATTTTTTGGTTTCTAGTTTTTGCATTCCTGGGGATTGAACCCAGAGCCTCCACATTGAACCACCTCCCCAGCCCTTTCTTATTGCTTATTTGAGAAAGGGTCTCACTAAGTTTTTAAGTTGTCCAGATTGAACTTGAACTTGTGATCCTCCTGCCTCACTCTCAGAGCGCTGGGATGATGAGCCTGCACCCCAGGCCTGGCTAAGACCATGCTAGTTTTGCACATTCAGATCAGGGATGGGAAATTGCTGCTGTGTGATGGTCTGTGAAACCTCATGTTTTCTCATCAACTGAGGACACCTGGGAGGAGGCACGGCAGTGCCCGGCAACGGTGTCACACAGCCCAGAGCCTGTTGAGTCGCGTGTCACTGCCTGGCTTTTCTGAAGTTGACACCTGCCCTTGTTCACTCTGAGTTGAAAGGAAGCCAGGATTTGGCATCACCCACCTCCTGGTCCCTGTGGCCCTTGGATGGGAGTCGAGCAGCAGCCTGGAATGGGCACAGAAGGAGAAGACGTTTCCATAAAGCGAAAATGACTCAGAACAGAAAGTTTGCTGTTCCTTTTTTTTTTTTAAATCATGATCAAAATGGGCAAAAGTTGTTCCTAAGCCCATTTCCTGTGTTAAAATAGAAGCATAAAAAATCAAGTCCATCTAAGCTTGAAAAGAAACCTGTAGTGGTGGATTTGCACATTGGCCTTAATTGGCCCAGGTGACCTTCTGTGCTGTATTTACAATTACCTTCAAATTGTAAGCAGATGTTTGAAACCCACTCTTTAATAGGCCTCCCACATCTGGCTGGCCAGCGCCACTGCCCACCAGGGCAGCCGTAATTAGGGAGCACCTAACACTTATATCCTTACGGACCCAGTCAGGGGATTTCTCCCAGCGGTGTTTGAGTCCACCCTTATTCTTGCATTTATTTCAAAAGATTTTCCTTTTTATTTTCTTGCATAGAGCAGTCTGCACACCCCCCAAAAAATATAGTTATGCTTCATGATGAATTTCTAAAAATTGTGTTTGTGTACTCACTGGCAATTTGCAGAGACAAACACAAACCCTTAAAGATGTGTCAACATTTTTGTTCTTCCTGCTACTTATGTGTTTTTTTTTTTTTTTTTTTTTGAGACAGGGTCTTGCTCATAGTCAGACTGGTCCTGAAGTCACTTTGTAGCACCAGGCTAACCTCCAGCTCATGACAAGCCCCCATGCCCAGCTAATTGGTGTGTAGTGCTGGGACATTGAACCAGGGCCTGTTCATATGGTAGGCAGGCACTCTGACCATTTAGCTACGTCCCCAACCCTTCTTTGCTGCTCTGATCTGGTGTTCCCTGTGAACCCATCAGAGTAAAATATCGAAATCTTAAAAAGTGGGAAGAAGATTTATTTACTTGCTTATTTGTTTATTTGTAAGTTAATACACTTTTTTCTCTTTTTGGCAGTGCTAGGAATTGAACCCAGAGCCTTGCACATTCTAGGTGAAAACCATTTTATTGAGCTGTATCCCCAGCGCAATAGGCTTCACTTCTTAGAGGAGTGTTAAGTTTACTAAAAACTGAACAGAAAGTGTGGAGTTTCCACTGAACCCCTCCCAGTCCCCTGGCCAACTGTCACCCCCAAGTTTTCTCTACTATTAACACTCTTCTTTAGTTTTGTATGTTGGTTACCATGGGTTAGCCTGTACTTCCACATTATTAGCAGAGCTGTCCTTGTTCATCCTTTGATTGTATATTCTGTGGATCTTGCCAAATGTAGAATGACATGTACCCTCCACTACACTATTTTATAAAATGATTTCTCTGTCCAATGGGATTTTTTACATATTAACTGAAATATTCTTGTGTGGGTATGTGTTTATGTAAAATTTTCTTCATACATAATGATCCAATGAATAGTTAAAAATGTTGATATTTCAGAAATAATGTACAAAATTTCAGAGGCCTACATTTTTATTGTTTTGAGAATTAATTTCTTGGCTTGGCATGGTAGTACCTTCCTGTAATCCCAGCACTCTGGGAGGCTGAGGCAGGAAAACCCTGAAAATCACCCCAGCCTGGGCACCCAATAGACTTCTTAGTGAGATCCTGTTTCAAAATAAAAATAATAATAATTTTTAAAAAGAGCTTGGGATATAGCTCAGTGAGAAGGCCCTGGGTTGAATCCCCATTCCCCTTCCCCAAATTAGAATTAATTTCCTGAAAATTTCATCTTGAATATATTAACGGATATGTCTTCGGGATGGCTGCCTGAGGCAAGATGTGCTTCGGTAAAATAGGTTGAGAATCTGTGGGCTCGGTGCAGCTCTGTATCCTGAGGTGCGTCTTTTATCTGAAGTTTCTCTCCACAAGATGGCCACCCGAGTCCAAAGAAAGAAATGTGCCACGGAAAAGGAAAAAGTGCTCTCCTACAGCTGTGTGAAAAGCCCCGGAGAGATGAAACAATGAACCACTGGTAGGCAAGGATATTGTACCTTGGCTGGTGCCCTCTCCTGATGAGGTTTAGGCCATTGTGGATTGGTGGCATTCCGGGCTAGAGAATAGGATGGTGAGAGTTGCCCTGATGGTATGGCCATGAGCCATTTGTCAGGAATAGATGTAGTTATTTTTTAAAGTTTTTTTTTTTTGAAGTTTAATTGGCTCACGGTTCAGGAAATTAAGTCCATGGTCAGCTGGCTCCAAGTGAAGAGTATCGTGGCTGAACGGCTTGTGGGAAGACAGCTGCTCACATCGAGCAGTCTCCCCTTCTGGGTCACGCCCCCAGTGAGCTGCCTCCTCTAGTCAGGCGCTACCTCCTAGCAGCACTTGCAGCTGTGATCTTATCTGTGGGTTAGTCTGTTGGTGAATATAGAGCCCTGTGATCTGATCACCTCCCAAAAGCCCCGCCTCTGAACACATGAAACTTCTGAGAGAGATTTCTGGTAGTACTATAACCATGGATGGGACTTCTGAGTCAATGGACTTTCAAGATTGCCCTTAGCATTCCCTTACTTAATGACCCCAAGAATTTCTACGATGTTCTGCGTAACCAGTGGCTGAAAACCAGAGCCAGGTCTATGAAGGGACACAGTTCGTGTGTTCAGTTGCCTGTTACGGGGCAGAACTCATGCCTAGAGCTTTCCCATATGTTAGTTTATGAGAATCAGAAGCTGCATTAGCTTCATGTTACAGGTGAGGAGACTGATGAAGCTGATTTGTTTTGTCCCAAATCTCGTGCTTCTTTGGATGGAGTCTAAATCCCAGTCTCGAATCTCGACTCTCCTGCAGTTGGACAACATTTTGTATAGTTCTAGCGGTTGCCATATTCAGATGCTGATTAAGTCTTCTGACCTTTGAGAGAACGTGGGTTTATGGGGTCTACATAATTTTTACCCTTCACCTTGACTCAGGCCTCAAATGGACACAGCATTTGACTCCTACAACAGCGCTAATAAGCATTAAAATAAGCATTGCACCAGTGGGTTGGGCCACTTGTGTTCAGGTTTTATGAAGTCTAGATCCTTACATTGGAAATTATTCCTCATATTCATATTTTTATTTGAAAAAACAAATATTTTTTAAAAAACAATAGAATACTCTTGGTTGACAGCTTTGACGTATTAAAACTGAAGTGTAAGTCATTTCAGTGGAAATATTTTTTGACGAATTTTTAAAAACCATTTAATTTGTGGCTGTAAGATGGAAAATAATTACATGTTTTCAAAAAGTGTGTTTTGTGCCTAAGCCGGTCATTTTAAAATTTAATGATGTTTATATTTTTAATAGAGATATGATTCACATACTGTAAAATTTACCCACCCAAAATCGTTTATCTTCATATTGTTTCTCCATTTCTCTGTGGAAAAATAAAATCCTAATGAATTTTTTTCTAATAAATTTATCCTGTATTTCTTTTTATCATTTAGAATCATTTTATATTCTTTCCCTGACTTTAAATGTAAATGCTTAGTTTTATTTTTAGCATTACTAACATTATTTTAACATTTTTAAAATGTTAGGTATTTATTTTTGTGGCTTCTAATTTCTCTCTAAGAAATTAAAAATATTTCAAAAGGAATCACTAATACTGAATTTCTTCAGATGAACCTGTTTTAGATACTTGAATATTTTTCCAGGAAGGTGTGTTTTGAGTCTGTGTTAATAGTTGTGGCTACAATACATCTTCAACAGTAAAGTAATTTAAAAATCCACCTGCTTTTTTCTAGAAATGTTATTTTAATATTATAAAGTTTCTTAAAGCCATGCATATTTTTTCTGTTTGTAAGTTATTTAAGACAGATCCCTAACCTTTCTTAGAAATAATTGAGTTTTGTTGGAAGTTAGAGTTTGTGTTTGTATTTTGAGTTTTTTTCACTGCATTTGAAAAGCACTTCAAAATTCTGGTAACAAATTACAGATGGGCCATTTGTAAGTTAAGTAACCCTTTTGTTATCTAGTAGTCTTGGCTTCCCGTGAAATAAATGTTAACTGTCTAGCCTGTTGCCCAGGTTCATAGGCAATATTGTACAGTTATCTTGAGTTTTACTTTTTAATGTAGTTAGGTTGGAAAACACAAGTGAATTATTACTATCGATTCTTACTTGAGTTTGAGAGTTCCTCCTAACCTAAGACATTTTGAAATTTTTTTCCTTCCTTCTCTCTCTCTCGTTTTCTCTCTCTCTGTCTCTCTCTCTTTTTTTCTCTCTCCATTCTGTAGTTCTGCAAATTGAGCCCAAGGCCGTCACAGTGAGCTATGTCTTTAGCCCATTTTATTTTTTATTTTTGAGCTGAGGTCTCACTACATCGCTCAGTTGCCTAGGCTGGCTTGAACTTGTGATCTCTTTGCCTCAGCCTCCCAGAACTTTGGGATCTCAGGCCCACACTTCTAGCAAAAACACACAAGTAAGTTTTTATGAAGAGTCGGGACTTCTTAGAAACTTTTAGAATGACTCTCTTTGGCGATGTGCCTATTACTTTCCTTTGCCCGTATTCTCAGTGTTGGCTGTGAGGCTTCAGGTCATATACCTCTAATCTCTTCTTCAGACCCCTCCGGAGTCCTCTCCCATCTGTTCCCCACCGGCCTCTCTTCCCAGGCCACCTCTCTCTCCCACATCCTTTCAGGGATCACACTCCATAATTAAGCTGAGGTTTACTTTGTTTCGGTAGAGAAAAGCAAATTCTCCCAAAATGCCAAATGGTTCAATGTGTGTGGGAGAGATTTTAGAGTAGGTGTCTTCCCAGTGGCCTCCTAACCTGGAGATCTCCAGATGGCCAGTGGCTCCACGGGCATTTGCCAAAGCTAGCCACGCAGACGGACGCATGTGTCCCGGGACTCAACAGCAGTGTTGCTGAGAACTATGTCTTTATTTATTTATTTTTTGATGACGTGACCATGCTGATGCGTCCGCCAACCTCTAGTGTCTTTCGTGCTGTGTGTCTAAACAGCCAGTTGATGATCACAATCAACATTACTCTAAAATTACACTTTTATGAAAACTCAGTGCTTTTAACATGTAAATATTATCAGTTGTTTCTTTGTATTTGACTGCCATGTGTCTTATGTATGGTGCGAGCTTACCGAGAAAAGTGGGTTTTTGTTTGTTTGTTTGTTTTTTTAAGAAATACCAACTGGACCTGGTGAAGAATGGGCCTGAATCTCAGCACTCTGGGAGGATTTGAAGGATTTGAAGTTCCAGCTGAGCTTGGGCAATGTTATAACTTAGCCCCTACCTCAAGATGTAAAAAATTGAAAAGAAAAATAGGCTAGGGATGTAGCGTAATGTGAAGGCCCAGAGTTCTATTCCTAGCACTGGAAAGAAAGTGTCATTGTATATCTGATAATAGCACCCACTAGATAAATTAAACATTAACTCGCAATTAATTATATATTTTGGTAGCGATTGATAACTCAGACACTTTGACTTTTCTGGAAAACTTTTACTTGGCGTGGATGTATCCAAAATGGAATTTTTTTATGTTGTAATTTTCAATGGCTAAGTTTAAGAGACGCCATGTACTTGGGAGGATTTTGAGTTGTGTAATAGTTAAGATTTCGGGTTATAAAAACTATATAACTTGGTGCATAGTTTTGGAATGCCCCTGCTCTTCATGCGCCCTTTCTGAGTAGCTTTCTGAGTGGGAAGCAGACATCTCTCATTACTGAGAATGTCGAGTGATATCCAGCTTGTGTACGTTTATTGTCACTCAACATGTATTTTTGGTCCGGTTCTGGCATGGTGAAAAAGAAGCTTCGATCATGTCCTGACATTTGCTGCCTTTTTTGAAATCACATCGGGACTTTCCTTGCATGGCTCAGCAGGGTAACATCCTGGCATGGCCTGGGGTGCCTTAGCTCTTGCTGCCCATTTACAGTGGGAGGAGGTGTGCTAGGGCCACCAGGGACGTGGGGCAGCGCCAGCCACCCCAGAGTGCTGGCTGGGGTGGGCAGGGCGTGACTCACAGTTGTTCCTAGAGACTCTGTCCTCAGCAAGCTGTCGTCAGGATATGCATCCCGACAGGGGGACTAGGAAGTCGAGGTGAAGCCATGGTCCGATCTGCAAGACCTTGTTGAATACAACTGTGTCCGGTGTGTCTGCTGGGGCGAGGGGGAGCTGGGTAGAGGGTCTCTGTAGACCACATGACTCTTGACTTTGTTGAAAAAAGTGGGAATCCGCTCTGTGTGGCTGTGACTGAAGCACAAAGAGACCCCCAGTGTGTGTGTGTGTGTGGGGGGAACAAAACAAAGAAAAACAAGGCCCCACTTTGACACATGTAAAGGAATATCTCGGGTCTGAAATTGTCCTGATACTGATTCTTGCTCACAGGACATGACATCTTCACAGTAGCTAATTAGACCCTTCCCTCCCCCCACCCCCAGTCCAGGGTGTGAGGGAGTAGGGGACACTTTGTCAGATCTCAGCCCAGACTGGACTGGGGGAGACGCCCAGGTTCACAAACACAAGGAGCAGGGAGCACAGGGCACGGCCCGCTGGGGGAAGGTCTGGAGCCAGGAGCGCACCGCAGGCTTTCCCGTGGAGCCAGGCACCGCCCCATGTCCAGGGCGGCTGTCTGAACTATTTGGATTTATGGGCTAGAGAGGGGCCGGGTGATAGAATTACGGCTTCAGCTGCAATCTAGAGAAAATTGTGACTTCGTATTCCAGCTTTGACATGTGCTCTGGATTTAATCTTAGTGCTTATAAAAGACATTTTACTTGTCATTTGGCTTTAATCACATTTTTAACTCCCCTAAAAGAGGCGATAATTATGATTACCGTGTTTGCTGCCCAGACTCTGTGGGGTTTGGATAAGAATGTCCAGGACTGGAAAGCTTCTTGGCTCTAAAATACTCTTGACATATGGGAAATTAAAATCTTTGTCACCGCATTTAGGAAAGATGAAGCTGCCCTACTGAGCATCTGAATCAGACACCTGGAATTCTCCATTGGCTCTAAACCTTAGAAGCAATTGACAGGGCCCTGTGGCACGGTCCTGGAATCCCAGCATTCTGGGAGGCTGAGGCAGGAGGATCGCAAGTTTTAAGCCCACCTGGGCAATCTAGCAACCTAGTGAGACCTGTTTCAAAACTGAAAAATGGGCTGGAGATGTAGCTCAGTGTGAAGGCCCTGGGCTGGATCCCCAGCACCATAAACTGCCTGCTCTGCCGAGTGGCCCTTTCCTCACCTGTGGGCACTGTTCTGCCAGGACGTGGGGAATGGATGAGAGGAGGCGCAGACCTTCTTCCCGGCGTCTGGGGCTGGGAGGACTGTCATCTCTTTGAGACAGAGTCTTGTAGCAGTGATGTTCAGCCTGATTGCTGGACCACATGGTCACCAGCCGATAATTGTTCTTTCCTAGGAAGCTGTCCTCATTTTTTCCTCTGAAGAATTTTTTAGAAAATTCATCTGTATTTTTCGTAGTACTTGAGAGCAAGCCCAGGGCCTTCACAATGAACTGTATCTCTCCGTTTTTATTTTCGAATTGGAGACAGGGTCTCACTAAGGTGGCCAGGCTGAGCTTAACCTTGTAGTCCTCCTGACTCAGTCTGCTGGGCTGCGCACCCACTGTGACCAGACAAAGTCACACGTGGTCACTCCGAGCTTGGTCACTCCCTGGTGCCTGGTCACGTGCATCACTGACTGCTACTACCCATGGTCTCCCTCGAGAAGAAAATGAACTTCCCCGTTTAGAACCCGGTCACCTCACCGTGTAGAACCAGGTAAGGGTGGGACTGACCATCTCTTGTTCACAAGGATTTACGACATGTGGGTGAAAAATGTGACATCAGCTGCCACCTGTCCCTGGTGCCGTGGAAGACGGTTTTTTAATAGAGCAGAGTGGGAGGGGTGGCGCTGGCGTCACTTCCCCAGCACCCCTCAGATCTTCAGGCATTAGATTTTCATAAGAAGCGCACAACATAGGTCCCTCAGCACGGAGCTGACATCTGCTGCCGCCGCTGATCTATAGGTGAGCAGCGGGGTGGCTGTAGCTGCAGGGGAAGCCTCTCGGTGCTGGCTGCCTCTCCCCTCCGGCTGTGCGGCCCAGTTCCTAGCGGGCTGGGACCGGACCAGGGTGGCCCCCATTCTAGGTGCTGTGCATTCTCCTCAGCCTGGGTGGTCACTTGGAGGAGGCGCTTCTCAGAGCTCAGGTCCGGAGGTTGCGAGCTATGGTTGGATTCCTGGAGGCGTTTTCAAGGTGCGATTGTTCCACTGGTCATGGCAGGGTGGGGTCCTTAGGATTCTGTGCCACCTGCTTTCTTTGCCCAGAGGAACTTTGTCCTCTGGTTCATTTGACTCATCCCTCCCTTGCTGGGCTGCCACCTTACCTTTTTCCTTTCAAATAAAGCTTTCCATATCTTATTCTGCCGTCGCTGCATACTGAAACTTCAGTGTCCATCTGGATCAAATGTTTTTACGGATGTCTGGTTTAAGGGGCTTACCACAAAGCCTTCCTATTTTGGATTATTTTTCTTCCTCTATATCTTGTGGTATCTGCTCCTTACATTTTTTTTTTTTTTTTTTGAGACAGGATCTCATTGTGTAGTCCGGGCTGGTCCTGAGCTCACTACGTATCCCAGGCTGGTCCTAAGCTCACTACATAGCCCAGGCTGGCTCAAACTCAGAGCAGTGCTCCTGCCTCAGTCTCCCGAGTGCTGGGATCACAGGCATGTGCCACCATGCCTGGCTTATGTAGTGTTGGGGAATTGAACCCAGGGCCTTGATCTTGCAAGGCAAGTGTTTAACCACTGAACTATTCCTCCAGCTCCTGTTTGTTTTTCTGAGACAGGCTGGTCCTGAGCTCACTGTGTAGCCCACGGTGGCCTCAAGCTGAAGGCTACCTGCCTGTGCAATTCCCGCTGCCGGGGGACAGGGCCTGACATTCTAAATCTGTGCTTTTCTTTGTTCCCACCCTTTTCCTCCTCATTCAGAGTTCCCTTCACCGTTCTGCCCTTTCCCAGGTGTTAAGTCTGAGTACACGGAAGCCAGAAGGGAGCTCCCCAAGCCCTAGTAGACATGAGATGACAGGCGTCCATCCAGCACGTGGCCTGCCTGGCTGGGCCGTTGCTGGGCCTTGCCAGACCAGCCTGGAGGGTCTGACTGAGCCACATCCTGCCAGGAGGGACAGGGCTCACCCCCCAGGGAGCTGGGAAGGACAGTTTCCTTTCCTCCTGCTAGGGCAGCTGGCAGGCTGTGCATCTGAGTTGTACAGCAGTGGTCCCCAACCTTTTTGACGCCAGGGACTGGTTTAGTTGAAGACTGTTCTCCCAAGAACAGGAGGGGAGGGTATTGTTCTGTAGGAGGTTGTTGAAGGACAGCTTTGACATGGCAGGAGCAGGGCTGGAGGAATGGCACAGCGGTTAAGGCGCTTGCCTAGCAAGTGCGCAACCCTGAGTTTGATTCCCCAAGACCCATGTAAGCTGTGTGTGGTGATGCATCCATGTAATCTCAGCACTTGGGAGGCTGAGGCAGAAGGATTGCTTTGAGTCCCAGGCAAAGAAAGATAGACAGACAGAAAGAAGGGGCAGTAGCAGCAGAGGGGAGTGGGAACCAAGCTCTGCTCCTGTCAATCAACAGAGTATTAGCACCTGATAGGATCACACGGACAAGAGGGGGGCTTCATTCATGCTGCCTCCTGCTGCAAAGGCTTTGCTGTGTACTGTGTCCTGGGTGGCAGCTCTGAGGGCTGAGCAGTGCTCCTGATGCCATGAGATGAGAGCAGGTTGTTGGAGACCGTGACTGGCACAGTTGCCTGTAGCCCTTGGTTTGGAGACCAATTCTGGAACTTAAAGTACAAGGAACTATAAACTGTATTTTATAGTTTATTTTTGTCTCTCTCTGTGTGTGTGTGTGTGTGTGTGTGTGTGTGGTGATAGGGATCAAGCAAGCCTAGGGCCTCATGCATGGTAGGCAAAGGACATTTGTATTTTTAAAAAATTTTAAGCCAGGTGTGGTGGTTCATATCTGTTACTCCAGGTACTGGGGAGGCTGAGGCAGGAGGATCACATGAAGCTAGGAGTTTGAGGACAACCTGGACAATGTAGCAAGACTTTGTCTCAAAAAGTATTCAATGAGCCAGGCCTAGTGGTACAAACCCTAAAATCCCAGCACTCTGGGAGACTGAAGCAGGAGGATTGCAAGTTCAATCCCAGTCTTGGCAACAAATTCAGAAATTAAAAAAATAATGGGCCGAGTATGTAGCTTAGTATGAAGGCCTTGGACTTGATCATCAGGACCACTAGCACAAAAATTATATATATGATGTTTCCCTTCTTCCTACAAAGATGCCTAACCTCAATTTAACACCTAAATTTCACAGCATTTTTCCGTTTCTAAGCAAAATAGCTGTGTTGGCACAGGAACCTTATATTCAGAGACTTGTGGATCCCTTTGGCTACCCTCACAGACTCTTTTTCTCCCATTTTCATTGGAAATTTTCTTTTGAGCTTGAAGGGATTGTTTGTATAACTTGTCAAAAGTCATCCTGTTATTTGAGGATGCCAGTTGTGGTTACGGTAACTCTTGGTCTTACGTTTGGTTTAATGTTAAGAAACAACACTCGAGGACAAGGATCAGCACTTCTATTGAAGCGCGTGTCCCTTTCTGTCCTTGAGGCCCTATTAAAATATCCGTTTGAGCATAAAAGTTAAACATGGCGGGCCTCCGAGGAAATGGAAGGCTGTTATCAGCAAATGAGATTGAGGCAGTCGATGAAGCTCCCCATGTGCCCACATGGATGCTGGCCCGAGGGAGCTGACGAGCCTGGGGGAGCCTCAGGACCTCTGTCGGTGGCCAGGCCCCATCTCAGGAGGTGGAACAAATTGGAACACGAGGACCAGTTGTGCCTGAACTCTCGGTATCTTCTCTCCTCCATCCCAATGGCTGGGCTTCAGCTTCCAGGGCTCCACCTTGAAGATGGCGAATTGAGGTCTTCCTCCAAATGCTGCATCTTCTTATGGTCTTAGGCATTCTGGGTCAATCCCAGACCAAAACCACAAGTGTTTAGCAGCCTCTCAGTCACACCCCTATCCTTGGGACATAACACCCGACCCATACAACTTAAAGGAGGAGAGGTTCAGGGGTCTCAGTCTCTGTGTGGCATATGGGCTTTGAGGCTATCGGTGGCAGAAGGGCCTCTGGTGGAGGACAGCTGCCCACAGCTAGGTGGCCAAGAGGCAGAGCAAGAAAGGAGGAGCCAGGCCGCACCCCCAGTGACCCATCCTCCACACGGGCCCCACTTCCTGACAGCACATGACGTCACCCAGGGATGAGTCCACTGCTGAGCGCAGTGCCCCATGATCCAGTCCCCTTCCAAGTGCAGGAGACCGTGAGGGGCATTTTAGGTAGAATCCATGATAGCACCAGAGCTGTGACCAGGTTTTCTGAGAGAACACAGATGCCAAGGACAACAAGTAGTGGTCATTAAGGGCCACGTAGGCAGGGTAGCAAAGTGAGAGTTCTGCGGACGTAGTCGTAGCCCACCGCTTCTCTCTCCCTATGCAACGCAGGTGGTTTATCCCACATGGAATATTTACAGATCTCGTATCTGTAAAGAAATAGAATGACTGAGTGGCAAGCAGGCAGCTAGGGTGGACCTGGTACCTGCGGGTAAAGTCCTCCTCGTCCTGGATTTTGGTCCCCCCCGTCCACGTTTGCCATAGTGAGGCTCACCTGTTGACGAGCCCTGCATGTTACACAGAGCCTCCTGGAATTGGATCTGCAGATACAGCGGTAGAGAAAGACCCATTCCAACTAGAAGCACATGAAGTGGCTCACAGAACAGGCCACAGATTGGCTGGCTTGTAGAGCACCTTGGTGCTCGGTGCCACGGGACACGCGGGAAGAGCTGGGAGCAGTCCGTGTCGTACTTTGCTAGGGCTGCCGGAGCTGTGCACCAGAGATGCAGGCCTAAGCAGCAGGAGTTTGCTGTCTCATGGTTCTGGAAGCTACAAGTTTGAGCTGAAGTTGTTGGCAGGGTTGTTGCCTTGGGAGGGCTGTGAGGGGACATCTGTCCTAGGCCTGTCTGCTTGGCTGATAGCTGGCCATGATCTCCTGTGACTTCACATCATCTGCTCTCTGTACACTTCTGCATCCAAATTTCCTCTTATGGGCACCACTTACACTGGATTAGGACCCACATGAGGGACATCTTTTTTAACTTAATTACCTCTGTAAAGACCTTGTCTCCTAATACAGTCTGCTGCTTTCTTAGCAAGTCACTTGAGGATGCATTCTAACAAGACAAGAAGGGAAACCAAGAAAGATAACATGGAAACCCGAGCTCCCTACCCTGGCCCCATGAAGGCAGGGAAGGAAGTCCTGAGACCCGGATCATAGTGGGGGCCTAGATCAACACATTCAGTGCGGGATGGGACGCAACACATGAGAAGCAGCTTTCTGGAAGAAAAAGGACCGTACTGTATGTGTGCACTGTGACTTTATGCTTTGTAAAACCTGGACATGCCAGCTAGTTTTGACTTGTTTTACCACCTGTCTTAGTTACTTTTTTGTTACTGAGACACAGTACCCAAAACAACTTAAGGAGGAAAGATTTGTTTTAGCTCACAGTTCAGAAGTCTCAGACTAGTGTGTTTCATGGTCATCTGATGTCTTGGTTACTTTTTCATCACTGTGACTCAATGTTGGACATCCACAAGTTAGAGGATGCAGAGTTTCATTTTAGCTCACAGTTGCAGAAGGTCTCAGTTCATTGGTGGGTGGCCAGCAACAGTGGAAGCACGTAGTAGAGGCAGAGGTGCAGATAGCTCCTCACAGTGTTGCAAACAGGAAACCAAATCAAGACCAGTCCCAGAAGGAAGGCAGAAAGCAGCATATATTTCAGGTCCCTTCCCACCTACCCTCTCCTTTGGGCTTAGTCTCAGAGTTCTGCCCCTTCTAGGTTTAAGCCCCCACCACACACCTGTAGTCCAGTCCACACACCTGCAATCTGTAATCTGCCGCATGCCTGTCTTCTACCACACACACTCACAATCCACCCCTCCGTACCAGGCACCTATCTCCTAACAGCGCATGGTTCCATTGATAATCCATAACATCTAAATGCGTGAGGCTTTTGGGGGACATTCCAAATCCAAACCACAATAGCTGGCAATGGCAGAAGGACCTGCTGGAGAACAGCTGCTCATGGCATTGCAAACAGAAGAGGAATCAGGGCAGGGGAGAGCCGGGGCAAGGACACACCCTGCCAGGCCACGTGCCCAGCAGTTCCCCACAGGCTGCCCAGCCCCACCTGCCAACAGCACTCAACATCCGTAAATAATCCACAGCATCCAGCTACATGCGGCTTTTAGGGACATTCCAGATCCAGACCATAGCATTGCCACCAGATAGGTGTCTTAAAATAACAATTTATTCTTGCACCGTTCGAAGTGCCAAAAGTCTGACATGAAGGAGTTTAGGCTGGGCTGTGCCTGCCCAGGCCCACAGGAGAGCCTGTTCTTGGCCTTTTCCTGCTTATGCTGGTTGCTGGGTTTTGGGGGGTTTTGTTTATTTGTCTGGCTTTTTGGTTGTGTCATTCCAGTCTCTGCTTATATTCCCCCCCCCCTCTCTCTCTCTCTGTGGTATGTCTTTTCTTCTTTTATGAGGACATGTGCCTTTGGCTTTAGGGCTACCCAGACAGTCCAAGCTGATGTAATCTCAAGATCCTTATTTCTGTTTGAACACACCCTAAGGTCACAGTCATAGGTGCCAGGGATTAAGATTGTCAAAAATTTATTATTGATTGGTTGATTGCAATGCTCAGGCTCAAACCCAGGGCTACTCTACAACTAAGCTAACTTGCTCAAGCTGGCCTTGAACTTGACATTCTCAGCCTCCCGTATGCCCGGGATTACAGGCATGTGCCAGTGCCACCACACCTGGCTAAGAACCAGTCTTTTTGTGGCTGTGATGATGCTGTAGAATGGTAGCTGCTGAAGCAGGTAAAAGAGGAGGCTTTAAAAAATTACTAGTATCTATTAATTTTATAAAATATCTGGTTTTAATGTGGCATGGCTATTTGCTATTTTATTTCAGTACTAGAAATACTCTCCATTTAGTGGCATGGTGAACATACTGAAAAGGAAATAATATCCTACATTTAAATAACATTGCCAAGTGTTTGAAGCCAGTGGGCTACGTCATGAGTTTGGGACCATTCTGGATTGCAGAGCAAGACCCCGTCTCAAAATAAATAATGTCTCTACAATCAATATATAAGTAATTCCTAGTATTTATTGATATACCTATTGTTTATAACATCTGTGTGGCATATATTATATAGTTATAAATAACAACAGTATGATTAGTACTGTAAGCTGTGTTTCTGTGTCATGACACAAAAAGTTAAGTGTCAATTTGTGGAATGATTCTACGGGCAGATCACAAAAGGTACACCTGTTGCTACTGCACAGAGTATAAATGTCATCACATGTGACAAGGGGCGAACAAGTGGGAGGAAGGACAGTAGCTTGGGGGGCGGGACAGGAAGCTGAGCCGACTGCCTCCCTCCCAAGCTGAGCAGCATGGGCAGCATGCACATGGATAGCAGAGGACTCAGCAGGAGGGCTTGTGTGTCCCTGAGAGCTCTAGGAGGCCTGGGGAGGAGACGCAGGGCACTGAGTGAGGAGGAGGGGAGGCGGGCAGTATGCCAGCAAGCAGCATCACAGCCAGAAACCAGCAGCGACTTACAAGGTGGCAGAACAAGCTGCATTTTCAAGAGCTTTTTCCAATTCTTCCGTGAATGGGGCCTTAGCTGGATCCCAGAGGACTTTTTCTTCACACATTTCCCTTGATTAGCAACGTCTTCTGCTCATTACACATTTGTCTTCCATGAGCCACTCAAAAAATGTTAAAATAGGCATTTCATCATTGGACAGCGCTATTTTTATTACATTTTCTTTCCAGGTGAATAAGATCAAAGTGGCGATCCTGAAATGATGCTTATGGCAGACTCAAGTAAAAAGGATTTATGCAATCAAATTTACAGATTGTCTTCTTATTGATCACAACTTTTATGCTAGGGATCAATTTTAATCTACTTGGCATCTTTAATTGCTGATCCACTTAAAAAATTAACTCTGCTGAGTTGAAGAAGCCCTTCTAATGTGAATTGTTTTTGCTGTTAGTGAAAAAATGGTGTCATGTCATCTGTTATAGTTGGGGAAAAGAAGGAAAACTGCTGAGTAGGCCACAACCCTTTTGGGCAAAAGGAAGAACAGAGGAAAGAAAAGCAGAGTTTTCTTTGGTGCCATCCTTAACGTCTCAGGGTGTCGTCTTGCTTGCCATCACGAGGCATGTCACTCATTCTCGTTCATTCATTTATTCATCTCTTCATTCCACAAAGGCCCGAGTCCCATCAGTATCGTAAGTACTGAACTCTGGAGAGAGGGGTGAGGGTTCGTAGGGTTTGGATCTGGAATGTCCCTCAGAAGTCTCATGTATTTAAATGTTGTCAAGATCCTATGGGTTTCACAAGCTGTGGGGTAGTGTCTGGTTGGGTAGAGCAGGTTACTAAAGATGTAGTAGATCACTGAGGGTGTGGTGGATCACCAAGGGTGTAGTGGATCACTGAGGAGGTGAGGGGTTGACAAGAGTGTAGCCTAGAAGGATGTACTCTTGTCCTAACTTCTCCTTTGCCCTGATCCTTTCTCTTGGGATGCTGAGAACAGCTATTCACCACTAGACCCTCTGCCATTGTCCACCACTCATGAGTGGACTGAGACCTTCTGAAACTGTGAGTTAAAATAAGTCTTTCCTCCCTTAGGTTGTGAGTGTTCTGTCAAGAAATTCAGATCCATCAGCAAAGTCCCCCTTAATTATAGGGCCTGTACTGGTCGTTGGTTTACTCCATTCATTCTGAACATATTGAGCCAGACTTCTGCCTATACTGACAGAAAAATTGAACGTCTTTTTTGTGATTCTCAGACCATGGAACAGTTGTTGAATATAATCACCTTGGAATTTGATGGTAAAAAAAGGATGAGCACCATAAAAAGGTAAAGCAATGCACTCATGGCACTGAGAGTTCTTCAGTTAATGTGCTGCATTGCTAAGTCATAAATGTTCCCTAGAAAAATGGGGTTGTGGGAATTTTGTGTCATCTTTCTAAGCTAGGTCCTAGTTCTGATGTACTGGCTGAGTACACTTACTGACATCTCACTATACTCGAGTTCCCAGCCAGGTTACGTGGCACAAGCCTATAATCCTAGCACTCTGGGAGGCTGAGACAGGAGGGTTGCAAGATTAAACCTATCCTGGGCGGCTTAGTGAGACCTTATGTCAAATTTTTTAAAAATGGGCTAGGGATGTAGCTTAGTGTGAGAGCTCTGGGTTCAATCGTCAGTACCAAAATAAATAAATAAATAAATAAATAAATAAATAAATAAATAAATAATCAGCTCCCCATGGATTCTATAGGACATCTCTTACTTCTAACCTGTCACCAACCTCTTTCACTGGTATATTAGTCACCCTTCCCACCACTGAGCCACAATTCCTGACTCCTTCAGCTTAAGGAAGAGAGATTTATTTTGGCTCACAGTTTCAGTGGGTTCAGTACATGGTAGGCTGGCTCCAAGGCAGAGATGAAACCACATGGCAGAATGGTGTGTGTGTGTGTGTGTGTGTGGTGGAAGAAAGCTGTTCGTACCAGGGCAGACAGGAAATAGATAGGGGGAAAACTGGGGATGGGAATGTACCCTTCCAGGTCATGCACCTAGGGACCCACCTCCAACAAGGCTTCACCCGCTACCAGCACATGTAGCTACTGAACTCATCTGTGATGATCATTGATGAGCACAGTGCTCCACCATCCACTCACCTTCCAGGCACAGGAGACTTTGGGGAATGCTTTATGTTATGTTTCTTTCCACCAACATTATTTTTTAAGATTACCTGTACCTGCTCATGACACCAAGTAGGGCATGAATAGACCTGGGAGACTCTTACTGGCTCTTGTGACCACCTTGGAGACCCGACATGGAGCCGTGGGGCACAGGTCTTTGCCTTAGCCACGTCTCCCATGGACATATCTAACTGGGAAGCTTCACCTGTAGGAACTCCAGAAACGTCACTGCTAACTTTTGCAGTCTCTTAGGAGGGGAAGGCACCATTAAAGTAGGACTGGGGGTCTTGAGGTATGAGTCCCCTATCTACCCAGGTGATTAGCAAAAGTGTCTTAAAGAGGAGGGCTCTTGCTTGGTCTGAAAGGATAAACAGGCTTTGATCAGTGAATTATATTTTTCAGTATTGGATATTGAACACCGGGCCTTCATTCTGAGCTGTAAAACCTGCCTCTTTTTATTGTTTATTTGAGACGAGTTCTAGCTGAGTTCCTAAATTGCACTGGCTTGGCTCAAACTTGCGATCCTCCTGCCTCAGCCTCCCAAAGTGGTGGGATTACAGGCCTATGCCTCTGAGTCCAGCTAGTAAATGTATTCTGTAGCCCATCTCATTTCTTTCCCTGTCACCGATTATAAAGTCCTACCCCTCTGTCTTTCTCATCTGCGGCCCTGAGTTCATCTCTGGAAAGGCCCTTCCTGTAACTTTTACCTCCTGCCCCTCACTTCCGTCCTTAACCCTTCTGAGTTGTGTCATCAGGGGCACAGAGATCTTCCAGCAAATGCCAGGCCAACTCCAAGCTCGGCCTTCTGTTTTTATTTTTATTATTTATTTTTTTGAGACAGGGTCTCACTTTGTAGCTCAGGATGATCTTGAATTCACTATGGGGCCTAGGCTGCCTTGGACTCACGGCAGTCCTCCTGCCTCAGCCTCCCGAGTGCTGGGATGATAGGTGTGCACCAGCATGCCCAGCTTATGTGGTGCTGGTGGGAATCGAACTCGGGTCCTTAGTGCTTGACTTAGTGCTTGCTAGGCAAGCACTTTAATCACTGAGCCATTCCTCCAGCCCTTGCATGTTTTTAAAGACCGTTTATGTAGAGCTAGAGATCTGTTGCTTCCCGTGCTGCCGATCCCTCCACAGCTTCTGCCTCACTGTCTTTTCCTCCCAGGACCCACTAGTGTCTCTTTCGGGTACCTGCTTGCTTTTGCCTTGACATCCCCATTGCAGCGTGGCAGCACTGTCACGTGCCTGGGGACTCCGTGCTCGTCAGCTATCGAGAGCCGCGTGACCCCCCTCCCACAGGATGCTGTCCTGGTCCAGCGCTGCTGTCCTCTTGGTATTGTGGTTGGGAAGGATCACACTTGGCTGCATATTGATAAGTACTTTCCCAGGTCACATTTTCATCACTCTTTTCATGCTAACTTACAGACGACCTTGTGTAGAATTTGTGTGTCTGTTACTTGAAAAGTTAATGTTGATGTTTGGCACATATCTTTGGTATATTGGGGAAAATAGCTTAGCCCACTAGCAGTGTCATAGGCTGGAACACAGAAGGATTAAGAAAAAAAGATCCTAATGCTTGGAAAGTAGGAAGGCCACTTTGTGGTGATTGGAAAAGCTCTTTCCATCCATGCGAAACCTCAACTCCTAGAGGCCTAAGCATGTGAGAGGAATGAAGAATGCACTCTAGAAGAAGGAAAGGTTGAAAGGGCCATTCATTGGGAAAAGCAGTTAAATCAATCATGGTAAAAGGTGAGTATGTATTTCAAGTCTGGCTTAAAAATCTGAAGTTCACGTAGGCAGTCAGGAATCATTTCATGAAATGTGTAGGGTAAAACAAAATTACAATTTTTGACTGATTAAATTTAAAAAATTATTATAGTAATAGAATATTGACACAGTGCCATGAATTCCCCTCAGAAGACCCCTCCTACTGCAAGCACAGTTATCCCCTTGTTTGTGACTCTTTCTGAAGCAGTTCTAGAAGTCCTCTTTCCTCAGTGTTTTTGCAAGATGTAATGAAAAGTATGGGGAATGCTGCTGCCGAGTGCCACCGGGGAAGGCAGGCCCGTGAAAACATGACTATGTGTCCTCCTCTACCTCCGTCACTGGATTTAGCACTGGGTGACTCCTGGCTCTTTCCCAAAGTCAAAATGACTATGAAGAGTCAGCGTTCTGAATCAAGTCAGGATGTCAAGGAAGCCATGACATTACAAGCACAGACACTCAGGAAAGACCTTCCAGACCCGCGTCAGAAGTTGATAGGAGTAGTGAGATGTGTGTGTTTAAAGCTGAGGAAAGTGTTCTGAGGGGAGTCAGTAGCAATGTGTCTTTTACTGTAATAAATTTTAAAAATTTAAACATTCACAATATTTTTAGTCACACCTCATACCTACACTAAATTAAATGAAGCAGTGTACAGCTTCTTTTCAGAATATCTGGATTTTAGCAACACTGCTCTTTAGCTTTGGGAAATTATTGGTAAGACATAAAATAAGGGTTAAAATACAGGTAGCACCACAGTGTATCTGATAACCAAGAGGGCCGCTTGGTGACAGGTGGGTAGGATATGCAATGTGGACACGCTGGGTGAAGGGCAGACCCACGTCCCAGGTGCCACGTGGAGTGAAATGACTTAGATCTAATCATGCTACTCCGAGTGGCCTGCAGTGTTAAGCACGGTGTGCTTGTTTCAGTCATCTTGTATTTCACGTCTTGGACCACAGTTAGTTACAGGTAATTAAAATCACCGAAAGCTAAGAGGGGCCTGTTGTCGTCTCTTCCTGTCCTCCGTTCCCTCGTTACCCCAGCACGCGTGCTGTCATGCTCTGTCTGGTTTCCCGCATGTCATAGGGTTAGATATGCAGGGGGCCTCTGAGGACAGCAAGTCGGTTTTGTCCTCCAAGGATGGGAGGGCAGAAGTGACTAAATAAGCCTGGATATGTGGCTCAAATGCAAAGAGATATTTGTCCAGGTAAAGCAAACACAAGACCTAATTGTGTCTAATTTACACAGGTGATCCTGACTGTTTTGCTGGGTGGGAGTCAGCTTACAGGGTACATTATATGTATGGCCCATGGCTGGCCCCAAGCCACTTAAGTGCGTGTGCACGCGCCCACACACACACACACACACACACACACACACACACACACACACACACAGAGCCATCCAGCCCATGCAGAAATGGAGCACAGCAGAGGCTGAAGCCCAGCACACATGTGTTCGGTGCATCTGAAGCTGGTAAACGGGCCCTTGTTGGTCTCATCGCAGACTAAATTGATGCGTGCACATGTGCAGATGGGGAGTACATGGTAGGAGCCGGTGTCCTTGAGGGAGGTGAACACGTCAGGGTCTCTGCATGGAAGGGACTCCTTTCTGTGCAGTGAAGACGGTGGACCTCTTTTCAGAGGAGCAGGAGAGGGAGCGGGCAGCACGCATGAAGGACAGGAGGGAGGGCGCGCTGCGAGTAATTCGGTGTGTATCACCTCCTAGGCCACCGTAGATTCAGCAAATATGTACCTACTCCCCTGTGTCCTCCAAGCCCTGGCATCATTATCCAGACAAGACAAGGAACCTGGGGTGGCCTTAGCCTAAGCCAGCGCCGTTTCATCCATTCTGGTGCCTCTGAAATGGACGTGTGTGCCACCACAGGGTCTCAGATGAGTTTTGGAAGCTCATTATTGTACTGTTGCAGTGCTTTTAAAATGTGCGCTGGCACGCCCTCCAGTTCAAAGTCCAGACAGACCAGCAGATATTTATGTATGCACATGTGTACACGCAGAGGGGCAGTGTCAGCACACAGGTCAAAAAATTTGAGCGGCTCATTAAAAGTTAAGTTCAGTGATACACCGTAAGTATTGTTTCTTTTAATTGTACCTGAACTAAATGCTATATTTTATTTATTATTTATTTATTTATTATTTGGTATCTGTCTTGGCCAGGGACTGTAGCTCACTGAAATAGCACTTCCCCAGCATGCCCTAGGCCCTGGGTTCACTCTAGCACTGAGAAAGGAAATCAGTAGCTGCCTTGCCTTGGGACGGTTGCCGTGCCTTTGGGGAGCCTTGGTCTTGTCCTTGTCTCATGCCGCCATTTCCCAGGTATGGGCAGTTGGCTGCTGTCCCCGTGTTCAAGGAGCCTCAGGAGAAGTTCCCTTTATAGGAAGGGGATTGTGGACTGTGTCTGCCCCTGTCTCATGGCCACGTAGTTTTAGATTTGTTGTTGATTGTTTATTTGTGAGGCACAAGAATATGTGTCAGTGTCTTTTTTATGTTACTGGGACACAAAAATTAACACACCATAAGGGAGGAGGAAAGGTGGGTCCCCCCCTTCACAGTGTCAGGAGGTCTGTTCATTCATGGGTATCTGGCAATGGCAGAAAGACTTCATGAGGGCCAAGTTCCAGAGAGTCTGTGTCTGGCGTGGAGGGACAGGAAGCTGAGTGAGCCATGAGCAGGGCTGGCACATCCCCTTCCAGGTCATGGCCCAGTGCCCCGCCCCTTCTGACCAGGCCGCACCTCTTAAAAACACAGGAAAACAGTGGATTAATTCCTCCCAAGCAAGAGGCTTTTGGGGGACATTCCAGATCCAAACAGTGACAGTCAGTGGCCATCACATGCAAAAAAATCCCATCACAGAAAAGACAACTACAGCTCCTCTGTCATAGCCGTCAATGAAAAATTGTCCCAATGCTAAAAGCTTACTAAAAAAAAAATACCAGGTCAGATATGTTTCGTGAGGTCGTAAAATGCAGATTGATCCTTCCTCAGCGCACATGACATGCACGACTTGGAAGTGACTTGCACCCGCCCTGCCGGGCTCCGCGGTGACACAGGCAGGCAAGTGCGGCCGGCCTGGGCCCTGAAGGTGCCTGTCCTGTGAGAGGCCCCCTTGCCGGTGTCGCTTCTCTGCCTTCCTGCCCCGCCCTTTCCGGTCTTCTCTTTTCTTCCCCTTCGCCCGGGTTCCTCTCCTTGCCCTTCCTTTCCCTTCCCTGGCATGTCCCGTGTCTGTTTCTTCTTGCTGCCCTCTGAGTCCCCGAGGTAGTTTAGGCGGGAGGCCCTTTTTTATCTGTTCCTGGAACCTTTGCTCCAGCACCTGACGCATGTCCGTACTTCTGTGGTGGGCCCCACAGCCTTCCAGGTGGCGGCTTCTCAGCCAGGCTTCTTTCTTTCCAGACTTGTAGTGTTGTATCTTATATTGGGTCTTTAAGGAAAAGTGGGAACAGCCTGGAGTTTGGAGTCGGGCAGACCTCACTTCTGTCCTGTCTGTGGTGATGGCTAGCTGTGTAGCCTTCATTTATTTATTTGGACTGGAGGTTGACCCCAGGTTTTTGCACTGAACTACACACCCCCAGTCATTTTTATTTTTTATGCTGAGACAGGGTCTCACTAAGTTTCCCAGACTAGGCTTGAATTTGAGATCGCCCTGCCTCGGCCTCCCAGAGAGCTTGGATTACAGGCCTGTGCCACCAGGCCTGGCTGACCCAGGGGACCTTTTTAACAGGTCCTTTGCCCTCTTGGGTGAACCTCAGATGTTACATCTGTCACACAAAGATGCCACCTCCCCACAGGATCTTGAGAATCATTGTACTGTGTGTGAACCACGCTGTTGCCAGGAGTACTCCAGAAAGGGTCCTAGTATTAGCATGAATCGTGAATGCTGCTGTAGTTATCATATTTGCTGCTGCGGAGTTTGGGCTATGCATTGTTTATGGTGTATATGGTTAAATCGCAAAGAGGGACCGACGCTGATGTGGGCGTCTGAGGCCAGGGGGAGTATTGTTAAAAACTTTAGCATAATATATGACTCATACAACAGATGGGGACAGAGTGCCCTATCCCCTCTCCCTGGCCCCGGACAGACTGGTGCCGAGTCCAGGATGAACTGTGTGCGAAGCATGGTCCCGTGGGGTTGCCGTCAGTGTCCTGAGTCTGTGACCAAGCCCGACTCTGCCCATTCTGGCATTCATTCGTTCATCAAACACACCGCTTTCTGCATAAAGTGTGGGGGTGGTCTTTGAGAGCCTTCTCCCCCACGCCTTGTGTTCCCTGGAGTCTCAAATGTTTCGCCCTTGGCCTTTGTGATGTGCGAAGTGCTGGGTCTTTATCACCCGTCGTGATCATCCCCAGAGCCTTGCCGGGGACCCTGGCTAACTCCTCCAGGGGTGCTTCCCAGCCGCGATCTGTCAGACAGGTGCAGGAGCTGCCGGCACGACCCCCCCGCGCCCCCCAATCAGCGCGTCGAGATATACGGCCCCGCCCTCCAAGGAAATGCTCCTTCACGTCTGAGTTCGCTCAGGTGGGCTTAGACACCATTGTCGTGGCAGCGCACCCCTGGCCGCCGCTGACGATTGCCGCGTGGTCCCTTGGACAGCCCAGTGTGGAAATATTTTGTCCGCAGGTGTCCCGGGCACCTCCCGGCACCTCTCCCCCGGCGTCCTGGGCGAAGCGGCTTCTTTCAGACCTGCGCTTCTAATGAACCGTGTTATTGTAGCCACTCAGCGTCTAATCGCGTGCCTTTTGGTGACGTTGTTGAGAATTTTAATGCATCTCAGTGCCCATTCCTCACGGCCCCTGTCCTCTCGCGGGAGGGTCTTTAGAAATAGGATTAACTCCTAGAGGAACGCATTAGGCCCGCGGAGGTGGGCGTGCCCCGGCCTGACAGATCGCCCCACAGGCCCTTCTCCCACCGTCCCCTCCTCCTTCCCCCTTCTGCTGACAGCTTCTCATTGAATGGCTGGAAGCATTAGTGTATTTAGGAGTTAGTTGTTTTCTATGATCCCAGGCTGATCTCATATTCCCTTTCTGAAATTAATTCGACACTGCTTTACATGTTAATCCGCGAAGGATTGATTTAGAGAAGGTCAGAGCAGAGCAGCCTCAGAAAATGGAAGTAAAGCTCCACTTAGAACAGCTCATTTCAGTTCCCAGACCTGAGCCCGGCTGCCTTTTCATTGTGACCCGAGCCAGCTGTAGGCGCGCGGACGTCTCGCAGAACACATCAAACAGTGGGGTTTGATGGGAGCTCGAGGATCGTTGGACTAATTAAGTTTAGCTTGGTTAACCAATTGCAGTTTGCAAATTGAACAATTGCACTTTGAAAGCTTCTGACACAATAGAACACGGCCTCTTCTTTGGAGGCATAAACATTCCCAATAATGGAGGAGTATTTTTTTTTTTAAGAAGCTTAGACCAAATCCATGCAATTTGGATGTCTCTCATGTAAAGTTCGTTTCACTGGTAACAAAACTCTGGTCTCCTTTATTCAAGAACTTGCATGAAGTCAAAGGCAAGAAGACCCAGCGCACTGGCTGGAGACGCTGGGGAGACTAGGCTAGGGGGTGCGCAGTGGAGGAGGGTAGGTCCGTAGTGGAGAATTAAGAGATTTAAATTCTTCTTTGGAAAAAAATTTAAATCTTGAGCCCTAGTCAAACAGTTGTGGGAGAACTGATCACAGCTGGCACACGAGATAAGTTGTGACTTAAAAGATGAAAACATCGCAAAGCCAGAAGATCGAATGAAGGGGGGCGTGCAGGGTCACTTGGGGAAAGCCTGGTTGTTACAGGGAAGGACAGAGAAATCAGTTAGGGCCCATGTGAGCTAAGTCGCAAATGGTAGGACCCAAGTTTTTCCAAGTTTGACTGAAAAGAAAAATACCAGTGCTTAGCATCACTGCCTTGGGTGAGTGTGGAAAGCTCTTGCTGCAGTCAGATGAAACAAGGTGGGGGGTAATGCATCCTGTTGTCTGCTGTTTAATTTTGTTCATTTTATTCTGAACGTAATCTTTATCCGATGATTAATCTCCACTCTAAAAAGTTCCTGGACAGCCAGGGCACATCTGAGCCAGAGTTGCTCTGGAAGACTGCCAGGAAAGAAGCGGCCAACTTGGTTTTGCTAGTGACAGTCTTGCTCGGCCCTGAACATTGGTAGTAGACTTCTCTGATTCTCTGCGGAAGTAATTATTATTATTAGAAAGCTTTTCTTAGAAGGCTCCAAGTCCTGGAAGAGAAACACTGCAGAGTGTCCCAAAAGTTTGCTAACTTTTTCTGTGTATAGTGGATTTGGGGATACCCTGTACATTGGATTTGTGCTTAGTAATTTTTTTTTGAGACAAGTGTTGCTAAGTCACTCAGACTGGCCTTGAACTTGCAACCCACCTGCCTTGGCCTCCCAAAGTGCCCGCAATAACAGGTCTACACCACTGAGCCCAGCTGCTGATTTTTCTTAGGGTATTGGTTTTACTTAAAATATTAAGAAAAGTTAATTCTGAGCAAATGAAATTTGATATTATATTACACATTTTAAAATATTTATATATATGGCGACCTTTGGGACACCCTATTATTAACCACGGTTCCTCGTACCTGGATACACATTGCAGAGCAGGGAGGGCTTGTCAGGCTGACAGCAGGCACACGCCACAGCCTGGGGGTACTTGTACCACAGGGCACCCTCCTCTGTGGTCAGCCAGCGTGGTGGTGCCTCGTGTTTGCGCCAGGCTGTTCTCACGGTGCAGGGCAGTATTGTCCCTAGGGAGGGGGCCTTGAGGCCCACAGTGGTACTGTGCAGGGTACCTGTTCTTCATGGGTCTGGGGAGGCTGGTCACGTACCATCGAGATGAGTACCAAGCACATCACTGGGGCTGCAAAGGCAACTGACACCTATGAGTCCTGTCATGTGCGGTTAATCCCAAGATGGTGTTTTCATCAAAATGAGCTCAGTACCAGACAGGAAGCATTTCCGAGCAGTGGGTGCCAGGGCGTGACTGGACATCGTGCTGCTCTTGTTCGTGGGCAGCTGGTGACACAGACATGCCTCACGGCTGCTCTTCTGCCTGGGTTTCCGTCGGGGACATCATCTCTTTGGTGCTAATGAGACTGGCTGGCTGACATCTGGGTAAAGCAAGCTGTTCCTGAAATTAGGTAAGTTTTCTGTTGCTCGTGGGACACTGAGTTCAACTGAGTGGAAGTAGGCTGTTTATAACAGTGGAAGCGCGTGTTCATTTCAGACTGACTGGAGAAGGTGTCCGCGTGCACTGTTGGGTGCAGTGCGTCGCCTCCTCCTGTGTGGTTCTGGCAGTTCGTGCTGTGGTGTCAGTGTCTTCTCCACAGGTTCACCGTTGGGCCTTGATCTCTACACGTGGAAGTGTTGGGGCTGGGATCTAATGGCCAGTGTCGGGGTGTGGGCGTCAGAGCCCTCGTTCCTGGGTCAATCTCCTTTACACGATGGGTAAGCTGTCGTGGGAGTCTGACCCCTTTGTCCTTCTCTACCCGTGCCTGCTCACACTTCCTCTTTCCATCCCAAGTAAAAGCCGCTTGAGGCTCTCACCAAGTGGGAGGCTGCTGCCCGGTCTTGGATTTCCCAGCCTCTAGAGCGGAGGACTCAGATAATGTCTTTTCTTTATGTGCTATCAGTCTTAGGCATTCTGTTATAGTAACAGCAAACTGCCTCATGTGACTCATTATGTGTACCCATCAACACATTTTGCTGTTTTCATTGACGTACATATACTACTGTATATTTGTGATCTTCACAGATACCTAACTTTATTTCTGGAAAAGCTTAGCAAGAGGAAGTAGTCTAATGGAAGGACCAGAGTAACATTTAGCAGTCAGAACTTCATGCCAGGTCAGGAGAAAAACAAAAACTGCACACACACTGCAGTAGTAGTAACAACGGGACATAACAGGTGACAGGCATCGTGGAATTCCTCCTGGGCCCTGTGCTGTTGGATGTGCTTCGTTCAGGTTATCCTTCACAGCAACCTAATGATAGACGCCGATGCGGAAACTGAGGCTAAGTATGATTTTGTGGCTCCTGGGATTGTAGATGGTGCCGTTCATCCAGGATTTGGCACAAGCAGTCTGGCTGTGACTCTGTTAACCATCACACTTTGGAACTGAATTATAGAGAAGCAGTTCCCAGAAAGTTACACCCTATTCAGTCTAGTCAATCAAGTGGTAGAATTTCAGGTAGAAGAACTGAGGACAAGAATATCTTCTCATGCATAATACACGTGTAAAGCATAGGGTCTCGTTCTGTAGTGTGGGCTGGTCCTGAATTCACAGCAGTGCTCCTGCCTAAGCCCCCTGGCCTAGCAAACCAGAGTCCATGTGTTAAATTAGCAAGATCCCCAAGTGATGTGTGTGCACATTAACGTTGAAGACACACCACATTAAATTCTCCTTAAAAAAGGAATCCCTGACTTTATCCTTACATTTTCCCTCCTACCCACCATCCGTACGACTTGTTCCCTCCTCGAACTGCCCTTTGTCTACTTTCAGAATTACGTGCCAGAAAAAGCCAAAGATGTTCTGTTCTTTTTCTGTATATTTTAAATATTCTGCATAGATTTGCCAGATAAAATGCCAGACACCCTGTTAGATTTGAATTTCAGGTAAAGAATGGTAGTTTTTTTAAGTATATTATATGCATAATTTGGGATGTACTTAGATATTCTTTAGCTTATGGTAAACCTATTGTATGTAGAAATTAGCCTGAGCTGATACGCATTTTATGCATCAAACTTACAGAACATCATAGCACAGCAGCCCGGCACACCGCAGAGAACTGTGGGTGCCTTCATGACGGGGTGGCTGGCCAGGAGCAGCAGCTCAGTGTGCGCTGTCACCCGCATGACCTCAGAAGCATGTGAGATGAACGGTATAACTCGGGGTCATCTCTACTAAATAGCTGATGTCTACCTTTCTGTCTTAGTTACTTTTTGGTTGCTGGGACACAGCACCCAACACCCACATCTTCAGAAAGGAGAGGTTTATTTTAACTAAGTTTCAGATGGTTTCAGTCCATTTGTATGTGTCTGGCAATGGTGGAAGCCCGCGTTGGAGGCTTGGCTGGAGAGAAGCCGTTCGCAGCATGGTAAACGAGAAGCCAAGAGAGCAAGGACAGCAGAGCTACTGTATGTCCTTCCGGGTCAAGCCCAGTGACCCACCCCCACTAGTCAGGCCTCACCTCCTAACAGCCATGGAATCCATGTATGATCCACAGTCTCTGAATATGTGAGATTTGGAGGGAACGTCCCCGATCCAGACCTTAACACTAACAGACCCATTTGTTACATTTCCAGCAGAACACTTGAGATGACCAGCTTTATGATCATCTTAGGCTCATGATTTTAGAGTTTCATTCTGAGGTCACAGGGCCCTGGTCCCTTTGGGACTGTGGCGAGGAAGCACATCATGGAAGGGATGCATGGAAGAGGAAGCCACACACGCTTCTGGGAGACCAGGAAGCGTCAGAGAAGCTGGAAGGAGCTGTGGCTGTCGGGCCCCTTCAAGGCCATGCCCCTAGTGACCTCACTTCCTCCTGCTAGGCTCCACCCCTAAAGGTTCCACCATCTCCAGGAAGCATCACAGGCTGGGGGCCATCCCTCAACACGTGGTCCTTTGGAGTACATTCAGAAACAGTTACTCTGGGTTTCTATATTTTTATTCTCGAGGTGTAATCTGTACTAATTAGCTGGTGTTTATCTGGAGGCTGTCATTGGAATAAATGATAATACAACCCTTTTGGGGAGAAAGTGGTAGAATACAGGGTAGGCAAGGGATCTTAAGGCGGTAACCTACCTCACTCCCTGTGCCCTGACAGGGAAGTGCCTTGTCAGGGACAGGGCAGGGTTTCGAATGTGATGCCAGTGAGGCCTTTTTCTGACCTCAGTTGTGTGATGTTTGGGGGAGAGCAGAGGGAGGTGGGGGCACACAGGCAGCAGGCACCCAGGGGAAGTAACTGCCTTATTCCCACTGAGCCTCCAAAGACCACCAGCGAACAAGCCCAACTTTGGAAAATCCCAGACCAACCCAACACTGGGGACACATTTTCCACCAGGTGGCTTTAGGTGAAGGAACTGGCAGGGTTGAAAATTTGGAAGAGAAAAAGCCTCCGTGTGAGTGTTTTCGTTTCTGTAGGGTTTGAGTTGAGTAAAACTTACGATGTCACATTTGACTATTAAAGTTTCTGGTTGGATGAGGAGCCCGGAGCTCTTGCCTCCTTCCTCATTAGGTGAAGGGATTGCAGGTGTTTCTAGACTAGCTTCTGACCTAATTTTTCTTATTGTTAGGCACTTCCAGATGATGGAGTTTGACTCAAATGCCCCAAAGCAACGAAGCTTGTATGTAAAGGTTTCAGCGTTCCCCATGACTCTTGCCTTTTTATGTCACTTAATAAGTTGTACCTACATATTCGGAGGGAAATTACGAGCTGCCTTGTTCATTACACATTTTCCAACTTGTAACTGTGTTGGCGCCAAGTGTTGGCATCATTTGAAAGAAGCTGGCATATTACTTGATCATTGTAAATCTCTCAGCACTGTTAACTGAAGATGGCATTAGAAGGATTTTCTTAGCAGTTTCTTTCTTCCACTGTCCCTGTTTGGGAATGAGGGTGCGCCGGTAGAAGTCTTTCAGGACCCACCGGAAAGCCCAGCCTCTCCAGCACGGCCCTCTTGCTCTTGGCACCCGGGCCCACAGCATGGACAGACTGGCTTTGAACCCCAG
The DNA here is from genome assembly GCA_004027205.1 of Ctenodactylus gundi. NCBI lineage: Eukaryota > Metazoa > Chordata > Mammalia > Rodentia > Ctenodactylidae > Ctenodactylus > Ctenodactylus gundi. The sequence goes on along the minus strand of PVKB01002844.1, from coordinate 123,498 downwards.
GCATGAGTGAGATTATTACAGGAAATTATGTGGTGGAAGACAGGGGAGTTAGAGTATTAAAAGCCTGGTTGTTTGGCAGCATGTTTGCGTTGCCTAGTATCCAGGGGTCTGTTTTACAGAGAATGCTGACTAAATTTATAACCTGGTAAGGTAACGTGTTTAATGGCAGTGTAGTTATCTAGGTAGTTTGCATATTTGCAAATGTGTGTGGCATAGAATTACCAGGAAGCAGGAATTCAGGACCTCTCTTCTGTCTGATAGTTATTCTGAGAAGTGAGATGAAAAAACATTGGGGTTTTTTTTTTGTATTTTTTCCTCTTCTTTTCTGTATGTTAATGTGCCTATTTCTGGTTCATTCTTTCATCTGTAACTTCTTTTCCATTCATGCTTCCATTCATACGTACTAAAATTGTTGAACGATTTCAGGTATTCTGTTTTTGAGCAAACAACTTTCTAAAGTAATATGGGGGCTTGTGACAACTCCCATAAATGTTAAACTTATCTTAAAATTAAAATTCTAAGACATAATTTGCCATATTTCAGTGTACACTTAAGCAGTCTTATTCCACCATTAACAGCTGATCAAGATGCCAAGGATAAAGTACAGTGTGAGGGATTAAAGTGTAGAACTTTAAAACTTCGATTAACAGGACTGGAGGTGTGGCTCAGGGGTAGAGTCCTTCCTCGCATGTTCAGAGTGCTAGCTTCAATCCCTAGCACCTATTGGATGCTCTCTCTGGCTTGGTATATGTCTTAGTTACTTTTTTTTTCTGGGACACAATACCCAACACCCACAAGTTAAGAGAGGAAAGATTTATTTTAGTTCCCAGTTTCAGAAGACCCCAGTCCATTCATGGGCAGCAGGCAATGGTAAAATAGCTTGGCAGAGTGCCTAGCCGGAGAAAGCTGTGCACAGCATCATAACAGGAAGAGAGAGGAATGGCAGCGCTAGCGTGTACCCTTCCAAGTCACGTCCCAGTGACCCGCTGCTTCCGGGTCGAGCCCCGTGATCTGTGATCTGCTTCCCTCTGTCCGGGCCCTGCCTCCTTTCTTCCTCTGTAGCACAGGCTGATCCTGAACTCACTGTATAGCCCCGGCTGGCCTTGAACTCATTGTAGTCCTCAGCCTCCCAAGTATGGGGATCACGGTGGAGTGGGGGGGATTACAGGCGTACACTACCACACTTGGCTTATGTGGTACTGGAGAATCAGACTCAGGGCCTCTCTCTTGCTAGACAAGCACTTTAACCACTGTGCTGTTCCTCCAGCCCAACACCTCAGCACAAGAAATCAGGGAATTGACTTTCACAATTGAATCACCTTCTAAACATGAGGCTCTTGGGTCTTAATCATCATCATCATCTGTGGACTGAAAATAAAAACTGATAAACTTTAGTTAACATACTCTATAATAAGAGAATTCACATGTAGTGACATGGAAAGTAGACGTTTTGTTGCCTCTACATAAAATTCTTTGGCAATTTATGACTTCCTGAAAAGGCTGATAGAGCGGACGGAGCAGGAGAGAACAGATTTCTGAGACCGAACGTACTCTAGTTTTCACCTTGACCTGGCTATCCAGTCCACTTCTTGTCCCTTGGAACATTTGCTTTTATTTATTTATTCAATTAAAAGCAGGGTTTCACTTTGAAGCCTAGGCAGGTCCTAAACTTACCTTGTAGTCCAGGCTGGCCTCAAACTCATGGCGGTCTTCTGCCTCAGCCCCCGAGTGCTGGGATTACAGGTGTGTGTGACCACGCCCGGCTTACGTGGTGCTGTGGAACTGAACTCAGGGCCTTGTGCTCGATAAGCAAGTGTCTAGGTGCTGTGCTGTTCTCCAGCCCCAGCACTTGCTTTCAGAACTCAGCTCTCAGGCCGTGAGGAAGCCTGCAGGACTTCGGCTGAATTGCTCACCGGCGCCCACCTGTTGTCTTGGGAAGGCTCTTGCCGCCCCAGTGGAGCAGCTCTTGCTACCGCAGATGCCCAAATCTGCCCATAGTTCAGATTGTCGAGCAAGGTACTGGATAGAACTTTCCATACTGCTGTGTTTTAGGGTGGTTTGTTGTGCAGCCCTGGAAACCCGTGTAAGGGTGAGCACCACCATCCTCCGGGTGCCAGGGACGAGGGAGACCAGAGTCATAACCGTCTGCTTGTTACTGAGCAGGGGCTCTTCATCCCATGTATGTGCCCGGAACGGGCTACCTGGAGCAGCTGGAGACGGTCGGCCCACTGGTTCTCTTGGGGTGATTTGAGCGGACCCTCCCTGCTGTGTCTGTTTAGCCACTTCTGTTTCTGCCTTCCAGGACGCATTATCCCGTGGATCCTACAGCTGCACTGTGGCCTGTTTTCTTTTCTCTCCGACCTAAGTCCCTTGAAGGGCAGGGAGGTGACTTTTATACATCCCCAGTGCTTTACCCCAGAGGTCTTCACCCCCAGGCTGTGAACCAGTCCCAGTCTGTGCCCTTGGAAGGACTGGGCCACCTGATTGGATGAGCCCGGAGCAAAAGGAGAGCGGCAAACGAAGTCCTGCCTCCTGTGAGAATGCTCCTATCCGGTTCTAATGCTGCTACTGATTGACAGGGGGAAGTCCTGCCTCCTGTGAGAGTGCTCCTACCAGTTCCCATGCTGCTGCTAATCGACAGGGGTGGAGCTTGGCTCCCGCCCTCCTCCGGCTGCTGCTGCCTTTTCAGAGTGGTCCTCCAACACTTTCTCCCGCCCTTGGGAGAGTGGTCTTCAACTGAACCCGGCCCTGGTGCCAGGTTGAGGATCACTGCTCTTCCTGGCCTCCAGCCCATCATAGGCCAACATGGAAATACTAAATGTGACCGTTAATCTTGATGGTTTGAGGGAGACACCTTGGGGATGGTGAAAGCTCATTGCAGGGTGTCTGGGTGCACCGTGGCGCATGACTTTGGACAGCCTCCGTTCCCAGCTCCTTCCTTGTGGGTTCCCTGCTTCTGCTTTCTGGCTGCCATGAGGTGCAGAGTGTTCCTTGGCCATACCTTTCACTATAATGCTTCTGTCTTTGAGCCATTTGACCACTGAAAACTCTATAAGTCAAAATAACCTTTTTTTTTTTTTTCCTGAGACAGGGTCCTGATCTGTATGTACCCCAAGCTGGTCATAAACTCAATATATAACCAAGGCTGACCTCAAACTAGTAGTAATACTCCAGCCCTAGCCTCTGAATGCTGGGATTACAGGCTTGTGCAACCATACCCACCTAATTTTTATGTGATGCTGGGGGATTGAACTCAGGACCTTGTGCATGCTAGTCAAGTGCTGTAACCACAGAGCTACATCCCAGCCCTCCTTTTCCTCATAAAAGTGTATATATATATATCAGGTATTTTGTCCCAGCAAGTGAAAGTTGACTAATAACCAGGACCAGGTAAATGAATAGCATGGAAGCCTCACTTCATCCAGCGGTTACAGGGGTGCTGTAATGTGTTGACGTCAGCAAGGTTTTTACCTGCCAGTCTCTCTTGTGCTGTAAGCCACCTTCAGAGTGGACAGTGGCAGAGGTTGGCCTGTCCCCTGGACACCATTGCAAGATTGACCAGTCACTTTGTTTTGAATTTGTTCCTAGTTTAGAGCCATAATTCCCCCAAGTAGACAGAATTTTTCTCAAAATTTTTGTCATGATAAAATTTAAATACACTTGAAAGTTGGAAAATTAGTATGGTGTCTATCAGCATGTAAAACATGGACTAAACAATAATAATGTTTTTGTCTGTTTATGACACGTCTGAAAATAAGTTGTAGATGTCTTAACACTTCACTATTTCTCATGTAAATATTAATTCTAATGTCAGGTGTTGTTCTTATTATGAGGATGTATCTCTGGGCACAGAAATACGGTGAAGGTTTGCATTTTAAATATTGATTATGTCACCAGACACAGTGCTACAAATCTCCCTCTGCATTCTCTCCCTCGCTTCACCCTTATTCTTGCCACTTTGAAACTGTTCTGAAAGTCATCTGTCAGGAGTGTCTTTGTGAGATTTTATTAAAATAGAGAGTGAGACTCTGTCTCAAAAACAAAAGCAAAATAAATAAAGAAATAAATAAAAATACAGTGAGTGGTGCTGTCAAGTGCCACCCAGTGGAAAGGCAAGCTGGGTAAAAACATGACTGTGTGCTTACCCACTTTACACACCAGATCTGGTGCTGTGTGACTTATGGCTGTTCTCCAAAGTAAAATGACACTGAAAGGTTGACATCTTGAACTGACTGAGACATTGAGGCAGCTGTGACAGCACAGCTAAAGACATTCATGAAGAAGGGCCTCCAGAGCTGCCTCACAAGTGGCAATGATGACAGGAGCGTCGGGCAAGGGGCAGTGTTTTGAGGAGGCTCATGGCAGTATTTTGAGGGGATTCATACTGTAATTTAAACAGTATATTTTTCAGTTGTACCTCATATTTCTTTTGGGGGGACAGAGTTGAGTGCTGGCAGCAGCCACAGCAAGCCGAACAGATCTTAAGAGAGCAAGGCACCAACAGTTGGCCCTCGGGTGGTCAGCTCTGGGCAGCTGTGCCTCAAAACTAGCTCAGCATGGTGTGGCTGTTTTCTTACTTGCACACTTCACACGGATGTGGAGACATGCTTGTCTCTGGGCGCCCTGACTAGATGGTGAGGTAGAGGTTAGTGTGGGGCTCAGCTTGGGGTCTTTCTCTGGTGTCTCATGTAGTTTTAAGGGGCTCATTGTGGAGGTGTCTGGCACTGTGTGTGTCCAGGGTCTGAGGCAGGTGCCTGGTCAGCAGCCTTTGCTGGTCCCTGGCTCTCTGCCCCTGTTTTTGGGACCTTCCTCATGCCCCATCTCCTTGAGCGTGGGCTGGACCTGTGGCTCACTTCGGATAAGTCAGTATGAGGAAAGGAATGGGAGGTCACTCCCGAGGCTAGATGACTTCTCTTGGAAGACTGAAGCAGCAAGATTGCCTTGTGTTCAATGCCAGCCTGGGCTACGTGTCAAGTTCCAGACCCGCCTGGACTTCAGAGTGAGACCCTGTCTCAAACCAAACCAACCAAACCAGACCAAACCAGTGTGACTGTGACTCCTGTCTTCCACTTGTCTTACTTCCCGCTGCTGTCACCACCCCCTCTAGACCCCTTCCAAGCTGAGAGAGGCGGGGGAAGGTGCTGTGAGGAGCCCTGTGAGGACAGCCGCATGTTTGACAGTGGGCGGCAAGATGGGCCCGCCCCCGGACATGGAAATGAGCTTAGAGGCGGAGCCTCCCCCAGTTGAACTTTGGCCCACATCCTGGTAGCAGCCTGGTGGGAGACCTTTGAAGAAGGAAAGGTTCCGACCCGGTGACACCCAAGTCTAGACCCACTGATCCTAGGGGATAGCTAGTGCCCATGGTCTCAAGCTGCCAAGTTTTGGGTTCATTTGCTACCCAGTGGTTAGTAATAAATACACTTTCTTAAACAACTTCAAGGCCCTGTTGACTTTTTCCCCCTCCTCCCATCCAGCTTATCTTTAGTGCCTTGTGAGGAAGTGTGCCAGTTTCTCCCTTATAATTTTTGGGATTTTTTTTCAAGGCAGCAAGTGCCTTTTTCTGCTTTCCCTCCCTTCTCACTTCTGGCCCAGGGTTAACATGATAATAAGCTGACTGTTGTCATTTCACCCATTTTTTTCCGGGGAGAATCCTGTCTGCTCCTTTCAAAAGTCATACCTTTCTGTGTGGCTTCACTGTGGCTAGAGAGCAGACCAGTGGCTCACAGCATGGCGTTATCCCCGCTCACATCTCAAGGCCAGTGTCACAGAAGGAGCCACACCGTGGGCCGGTGCAGTGAGGCAGCCTCTCAGCGCAGGCGTCACCATCTGCCGTGTGCCAGCGTACCAAGGTGATGTGGCAGAAAATGCCCCAGCTCAGAGGGCTCGAGGTGGAATTCAGAGTCCCCAGCGGTGAGGCATATGTCAGCCGCAGCTTCGCTGGGTGACCCAGAACGTGTCTGTCCACCCAGGTGGTATGTCTGGAGGTCTGGACCATCGGTAACCAGAGTTTTCCTGTCCTGAAGCAGAGCTTCGGGAAGAGAAACCTTCTATACGTAATAGAAATGCGTACTTGGTATTTAAGTCTGGGTGGAATGTTCGTACGATTTACACGTGGTGTGCTGGGAGCATTGTCCCCGGGCCGGTGAGAGGTCAGGTGCAACAACAGCGCATCTCATCCCGTGAAAATATTTGCCAATTGAAAATGAGTTTTCCATACGCCACCGCTTTATTTTGTTAGCCCCGACGTCATGAGGTGGCCGGTTGGTGACAGGCACCTCTGTGCCGTCCTAGTGGCCGGTGGCTGTTCCTACCCTCCCTGGCTACGTTAAGCGTTCCCAGTGCAGAGAATTAAGCCGCAGCGAAACTAGAGTGTGGGTTTTACCGAGAGGTCACGGAGAGCCCCTCTTCCCTTGGCAGTCGGCAGCGCTCTGATTACACTTCATTTGTCTACTTGGGAGGACTCGGAGGACCAGCTGGGCCCCTGTCTGCACTCATCAGGAGTTAATTTCTGAGCGAGGTGCTGTGGTCATGAACAAGTGCAGAAGGTGCCCCGGTGGTCCTGCCAGACAAGAGAGGCCCTTAATTAGCAGCAGCGTTCAATCAGGCTGCTTAACCTGCCACGAGATGGGGAGGTCATGTCCTCCCTGCCGCCCTGCCCGTAAACATGGAGCCCAGAACCTGGCCAAGATGGTGGGCGGCCTAGGAGAGGACTTCGCCTGCCTTGATGCTTGCTTTTTTTTTTTTGGAGGTGCTACTGGAGATAGAACACAAGGCCTTCACGCTGACCTACATCCCCAGCCCGTATTTTGGGTTTGCTTTTGAAACAAGGTCTCATTGAGTCACTGAGTTGCTTGGACCAGGCTCTTACTTGTGATCCTCCTGCCTCAGCCTCCCAGTGCTTTTTATTTTTTTTGAGTAGTCCCCAGCACAAAGGGTTAACCAAGGTTGTTTTGTTGTTATTATTATTTTTTTTAATCCGGAGGCATCTTCTGTCCTTGCCGGCATCCTGTTTCGTGAAGCTGGCTGTCGCCTGGCCTTTCTTCGAAGCCTCTGCGCTGTTGAGTTCTGGCACAGCCAAGGGCCAGGCATGTGCGGAGACAGCGTGGTGGAGGTGTGTCAGAGCCCCATGATAGCCAGGTGGCCTCGCTTAATCCCGTCAGGTCCCACCAGGTTCCGTCGCAAGCTTGCCCACCTGTGCCTCAGGAAGTGTGACGAGGGTCACTGGAGAGGACTGCTTGCCAACGGCCAGCATGCAGGTACCTGGGGAGGGCAGCAGATGCAGGCGGGGGTGGGGGGGTGCTGCTGTTGGCTCTCTCATGGTAGCCAGGCTCGGTTTTTATGTTCGTACACAGGAGCACCAACGGCCCTGGGATTCTTCTTAGCTGGTTTGTACTTTATTAAAAAGGCTATGTGCACACAGGGGCCCTGCTCCATTCTGGCCCAGTGGCTCTAACACACCTTGGGGCTTGTGGGGGACAGAAGAGTGGGTGTGACAGGCAATAGGAGAGCTTCTCGACTGGGTGTAACGTCCTCAGTTGTCATACCACGAGGGCGCATGGAGCTGGGGAAAGTGCAGGGAGCTGTGTCTGTCTTAGCCCCCCAGCCTGCGTGTGGCGGGTGGTGTTGGGTGACGCCCTGAGTGGCCCAGAGCAGACCCGTGGGCCCATCCGAGAGAGCACAGCTTCTGAGGATGCATGATGGACACTGCAGTGCCCTTGACCCTAGCCTGGGAGCACCTTGATTTCCATAGCCCAAGTGGCTCAGAATTGTTTCTGATGAGCAAAGAACCCATGAAACAAAACTGGAAGCCACACGTCCATTACCCTTGTCGGCCATCTTAAGTATCTCCTGGAGGTATCGATTGTTTTATTTTTTATTTTTGTGAGATTGAGTGCAGGGCCTTCAGTCTGAAGTATATCCCAGAGATAGGGTGGGATAGGGTCTCACTAAGTTGCCCAGGCTGAGCTCAAACTTGAGAACCTCTTGCCTCAGCCTCTGAGCGTGCTAGTGGGATTACAGGTCTGCACCACTGGGCCTGGATTTCCTGGAAGTTTGAAAAAAGAAGCAGTTAACAAAAACTGCTAGGAGTCTTGCCCTGGACCTAGGGACCAGCCAGGAGGAGCTGATGGGCTTTGTGGACATGTGAGGCCACAGCCCCCGGGAAGAAGTGCATGCAGCCCAGGCGGGGAGCGTGGGCCACGCAGTCATTCTTTTAGGGGAGAAAGGCCTTAACATTTTCAAGGTGGCCGTGAATATTAAGGTCCGTTCTTTATGGCGGGTCGGAGAATGCTATGTCTTGGTGTAATGAAGCATCGTGTTGGTGTAGGGAAGAGGAAACTGCCCTCCCGCCTGGAATTCGGTCTCACTAAAAGCTCATGGTCTGGTGAGGTGGGTCGCCAGGGAATGGGCCTGTGTGTGTGCGTGCGCACGGGCGCTGGTCCCGATGGGCAAGTGTAGACCTGACGGCCCATTACGTTGCCCGAGTCTACCTGATGGTTTCCTGAAATGGACATTTGATAGCAAATCCATCCCTGGACCAAGAGCTCTTTTTCCCTTTTGCCTTGGAAGGTTTTCTTTTTTTTTAACTTCTGAGTTTTGTTTTTCTTTCTACTTTTGCTTTGGAAACATGGAAATGATTCATGTAGAGAGAAAGAACTGAAATTGAGGAATAAATCAGTCACAGACTAGCTCCTGCAGCCAAAACCTGTGAGAGCTCGGACTCTGTAAGGAAACACCAGGAGCAGCAGGAACGTCTAGGAATCTTACCTTGAGCCCAGTGGGCATAAACTGGAACCATGGCAATAAACTTTTGGACACAAGGTTGCCCTGTACTGGGCAACCCTGTAGTAGTGTTTCTGATCTTGATTTAATCTGCAAGGCATCCCGTTTCAAAAGAGAAGATCATTGCTTTAAATGTGATGTAAATCCTTCATGCCCTAAACATAGAAATGTTGCTTAAGACACACAGTGGAGAAGGAAACTGAATGCTTTGCTGTGCTTTCTCCCAGTAAGTGCGAACCTAGCTCCTTGAGATTGTGCTGTGATCCGAGAGACTAAAGCAGGAGGATTGCAAGTTCAAGTCCAGCCTAGGCAACTTAGGGACTCTAATGAGAACTTGTATATATAAAAAAAGGCAGGTGATACAATCAGTGCAAAGGCTCTGAGTTCAATCCTCAGTACTAATAAGTAAATTATTAGTTAATTTAAGAAATTGTGCTGTGAGTCTCCATCCCATCAAGAAGGCCAGCTTGTCATGATGTCACTTTCATGGCCACCTCCATGTCCCACTCAGCCTTCCCTGGGGCTTTGTGCACCTTGTAGTGTGTTCTGACTTGGCTTCAAGCTACTTCAGTTGCTACCATGACAAGGAGCGTTACAGAGAGGTTTCACTTTTAGTTAAAAAGAAAGTGTTAGGAACTTTGATTGCCCAGAATTCTTTCTCACATCACTAATTTTCAATCTGAGGATACTTAGCTATTACAGTCTGGATCTGGAGCCTCCCCCCAAAGCCTCATGTATTTGGATGTTCTGAATTACTTACAGACACCACATGCTGTCAGGAGGTAGAGCTTAGTGGGTTACTGAGGGTGTGGCACATGACGGAGGGGTGCCCTAAAAGGATATCCTCTTGCCCCAGCTTCTCCCTAAAGCATGATCCCTCTTTTTGCAATGCCACAAGCATCTGTTCTCTGCCAACCTTTCTACTGTACTGTTATGACCAGCTGCCGATGAACAGAACAAGACATTTTTAAACTGTGAGCTAAAATAAATCTTTCCTCTCTTAAGTTGTGGGTGTCGGGTATTCTGTCTAGCAATGAGAAAGAGGCTAAGACATTGCCCTTATCCGCACCTACGTCATTGACTTCCAAAATAAGAATTAGAGGTCTCTTAAAAAGTAGGCGACTGAAATGAATAGGCATTTCTCAGATGAGAAGTCCAAATGGCCAGCAAATACATGAAAGATGCTCAACATCCTTACCCATTAGAGAAATGCAGATTAAACTATCACTAAGATACCATCTTACCCAGTGAGAATGGTGTATATCAGGAACTCAAACAGCAATCGATGATGGCCAGGCTGCAGGGAAAAGGAACCCTTTTGCATTGCTGATGGGACTGTAAACTGGTACAATCATTATGGAAAGCAGTGTGGAGAGTGTGCAAAAGGCTGAAAATAAATACTCCATTCAGTCCAGCAATACCTCTTCTGAGTATCTTCCAAAATACTTAAAAGCAATGTATAATAGAGATACAGGTATACCCGTGTTCATAGTGTAGCTAAATGTTGGAAGACACCAATATATACATCAACAGAACAGTGGATATAAATATTGTGGTGTATGTGCACTGCTCTTCCATGACAACAGACAGATTCGATACTTCTGGAGGTGTGTTAGTTACTTTTTTGTTGCTGTGTTTCAATACCCGACATCTACAACTTTAGAGGGGAAAGATTTATTTTAGCTTGCAGTTTCAGAAAGTCACAGTCTCTTCATGGGTGGGCAGCCAGAAAAAGGGTGGAAGCACATGGTGGGGCTGTAGCTAGGGCCAGAGCTGGTGCCAGAGATCCTTGCACTGTGGCGGAACAGAGACCATTCGGGCAGGAACAGCACAGCCAGCATACAGTCCTCCACCTCCCAGCAGTACGCAGTATCCATAGGCACATGAGGCCTTTGAGGGAAACTCCAGATCCAAACCATGATAGGAGGAGAATGGACACAACTCGAGACCGTCATGCGTAGTGAAGTGAATCAAACTCAGAAGGTTAAATATTGCATGATTTCTCCAATATGAGAAACCCAGAATACGGGCATCTTTCAGAAACAAATGGTGTGATAGTGGGAGTCGGGGATGAGTGAGTGTGAGAGAGGGCCAAAAAGGAGGAGGGAAAGGGATAATAATGTTGATGCAGTGTGTGGGTGTACAAAATAATCAAGTCAGCGTAACCATTGTGTAGTGCGCATAAACACACACACACACACACACACACACACACACACACACACACCAATAAAAATGGGGGAAATATTTAAAAAAGAATTAGAGGTCTTATTGTGGGATTTTAATTACTATTTCATTTTTCTAACACTCCCAGAAATGGCTGATATATGCCTGCTGACATTCAAAGGCTGCTCCCTGCTAATTCTGTACCGTTGGTTCCTTGCCTGTGAATTACTTGTGCACTGTGTCTTTATTATAGAATTGCACTGCATTGGATCCCATTGGGAATGAAAACCTGACCCTAGTTCTGTCATAAATCTACTCTGTCATGGGACGTCCAGTGTTGTGGAAATTTATCGCCATGCAAAGAATCACGGGGAGGGCTTGAGGGCTGGAACCAAGGAGCAGGGTCTCAAATCTTAGTTACACCACTCACTACTTGTATGCCCACTGGTGTCTCCAAGCCTTAGTGACTTCATCTGGAAAACAGCATCAACGGTAGCAACTTTTTAGCTCTGTTTAAATATGTAAATTTTTGAAGTGAATAGGTGACACCTAGTGAAAAGTGCCATGACAACATTTTAACATTAAAGCAAGTGTGAATTGGCCGTGGACCTGTATGTAGCAGAGAGGAGAATATCACATGGGCTCATTTTCTTTGGGTGCATGGTCACTCTTTAGTTGGGCTGGTGGTTGCCTAGATGGCCAGAGGACAGGGTGGATATAATGCATCTGTCTTGCATGTGTGAGTTACACAGTTCCTCATGTGATGGCCTTGGGCTCGAGCCACTGCACTTGGGGTTGTGCAGCTCATGTTAGCCCACCCCCATTAAGCACAGTTTGGGAAAACAATACTTTTGCTACTGTTAGGATATAAAGTAATTGTGCTTAATCTACCTTACATTATGTAAGTACTGCACGATATGTTGGTATTAAGGACCATTTATAAGCTGGGCCAGCCTGGGCTACATAGTGGGTTCAGGACCAGCCTAGGCTACAGAGCAAAACCCATTTGCTTGTGTAGAAATTGTACCATATTGTACCATGGACATAGAGCTTGGGTACTTGATGCAGGTGGCAGGAAACTGTCTCTGTCTGGACATAGTTACGTAAGACAATTAAAAGGCAACCTGGTAAATCCCTGGTACGCCGTGAGTGCCCCTTGAACAGTATTCTTTGTTACTCATACCAACAAAACACATCCAGTTCACAGCAAAGACACACATAACTTTGCAGCCTGCGACAGTCCTCCAGCAAGTTTAGCAGTCGCCTGTCCTGGGATATTTTAGAAATCAGATTCTCACACATAATCAGTTCCCTAGCTGGATTTGTCTGTGCTCCATTCTGTGACAACAGGAAAGGTGTATGGCAGCCAAGAAGAGGGGGATGATTCTGTCTCATAAATCTCTTTTAGAGTTATAAAAATAATGTGAAAGATGTAAATACATGGACGAGAACCACATCTGTCCTTGCTTTTCAAGGATTGTGCCCACCGTGCCTGCGAAGATCTTAGAATTTGGCACGTGGTAAGTGCTTAGTCACTGACAGTTCGTTCATCTACTTTTACTATTACTAATGTTCCTAGTATAAACCCACCTCTGCCTGTTTCCTTCTTAGTCAAAGGACTTGCGAGAATTTAGCAAAACTCATGGGATGGGATTTGTTTAATTGCAGGCAGTTTTCTTTTACTTATAGAAATTGCCAGTGGTCTGATTTTATTTCCTTTTACTTTTTTAAGGAATAGGTTATTTGTAACACAATATCAACAATCTTTATTGTTATTTTCTTTTTTCTTTTCTTTCTTTTTTTGAGGCAGAATCTTGCTCTGTAGTCCAGGCTAGTCCTGAACTCACTTTGTAGCCAAGTGGTCTCAAAGTCATGGCAGTCCTCCTGCCTCAGCCTCCTAAGCGCTGGGATGACAGGCAAGTGCCACTACCGCCAGCTTTATGTGGTGCTGGGCAATTAAACTGAGGGCCTTGAGTTTAACTGCTGAGCTATTCCTCCAGCCCAGTCTTATCTCTTTCTTTGAACAGTATTGTCTACCTCTAAAACTCCATTGCTAGAACGCGCACCACTGCAGGGTGAAGCACTTGCAGCCAACCCTGAGCTTCCTGTCCCTGGGTTGCCAGGGGGTGGAGAGGGTGAGGTCATGGGCCTGTGCTCTGAGGTTTTGTGAGTAAGGTTGTGTTAAGGTAATGAGTGACAGTGAGGGGGATGTTCTTTAAAAATAATTGTTAATATAGGAACACAGAAAATGAGGCATACTAGATATTTGTCAGATGAGAGATTTCCAAATTTACTTAGATGCACAGTAACATAAGGAGAGCACCTCTGTTGAGCTTGAGTAAGAGTGGTATATATCAAAGAATTATCTTCACTTACAGTTTTGGATCTCTTCAGCACTTGGGCTATGACAGCAGGATGAGTCTTTAAAAATGAATTACACTGATATGTTTTTGCGATATTAAACCATCCTTGCATTTCCAGGATACACAATGCTTGATTATCATGTGCTGGTCCTTAGATGCACCACTGAATTTAGTTAGCCAGCATCTTATGCAGAATTTATACAACTGTGTGTGCAAGTGTCTGGTTTTTTTTTTTTTTTCTTCCTAATGATGTGCTTTTTAAACTGGAGATTATACAAAAATCAGAAAGGAAGTCAACCCACCTGGCCCCTTTTCTATTTGGTGATACATATGGAGCCACAGGGTCCCAGCTTCTTTGCACCCCACTTGTGCTTGGTTTACTTAAGCTACCAAAATATTTTATAAAACCGTGTCTGTAATTAACCTTTTAAATGAAAAAATGCTTTCTCAGTTTCACTGTTTTCTCTTTTTTCCGGTGAGTGCCCTCAATTAGCTGCCTGGTTAATTTTTAATGAACACTTAGTTGCTCATTCATTTGACATTTATTCAGATTTATTGGGCTCTACACATTATCCCAGGCAGTGAGGGAGAAGTGAGTGGCAGGAGGCCTGGCCTAGATTTCCAAAAGGAAGAGAGAACTTGTATCCACTTGCCAGGAAGTCCACTTCTATCAGAGGAAAGGATTGGGCAGCTTGAGACCTCCAGCATTTGTCTCTCAGAATAGCAGTTTGCATTATTTGTTCAGCTGTAATGGAGGCATGATCCCACATTTTCTGATCTTGATTAGAAATCTTAATTAGAACTAAACATACTTACTCATCAGATATTCATGAAATTGCTCCTGTGTGCTAGGTAATGTGTATGGCATTGAAACCATGAAATAGATTTCAGCAGGAGCTTAGTTCATTTTCTATAACAAAACACCTGGGACTGGATAATTTATAAGGAATGGAAGATTACTTAGTTCAGTTTTGGAGGCTGGGAAGTGCAGGAGCCTGGTGTTGGTAGGGGCCTTGTGTATTTCCCTATCCCTCCTGCCTTCCACCGCCCTGGGTGCCTGGGAAGTGAGCGTCCTGGGTATATCTTGGCAGGGGTGGAGGTATGGCTCCTCCCTTCTCTTTGCTTCTGCTGCTCATGTTGATGGGAGCATGTGGCCACCCACATGGTGTTGTCTAAAAAGAAACCAGGGATGCAAGATAGTACGATGTTAACCTGGCACTTTGCCAGAGGCCAGTGATCAGTTAGAAGTCTTACCCTTTCTAGTCTGACTGGTTACTCCCCAAGCTCACAGGGTGGTGACTCCAAATGCTGTCTTCTTTAAGGTAATGACTCCCAGGTGAGTGTCCTCATCCCTTCATCCACCCTGGACATCCTGTGCATAGCCCCTCCGCTCCAGATGTGGCCTAGCTCCTTCCCGCTGTCTTAACAGGCACCTGACTCCTGCTGTGTCCAGTCTTGCCGCTGGAGCACCACTCTCTACCCTGCCTGCCTCTTGCCTTTCCCCTCTCAGTAAAGGGCGAGGCTCTCTCCGTCTTTTGTGTCATGAAGACCAGAGATCCTAGACCTCTCCTTGGTCCCCTTGTCTTTCAGTATCCCAGTCCTGATGTTTCTGCTTACAGAACATGCAGAACACATCTGCTCCTGCAGCTGCCAGCCCTCCCGCCCTGGTCTCGCCATATCCCCGTCCCCTGCAGCGTTGCACAGCCTTCTGGCCAGAACCCTGTGTTAGTGAGCTTTTCACCACTGTGACAAAATACCTGACACTAACAGCTTCTAGGAAGAAAGATTCATTTTGGCTCACAGTTTCGAGGTTCCAGCCCATAGTCAGCTGGCCCCATGGCTGTTAAGTTTGCGGTAAGGCAGAAGAACATCATGGTGCAAGGGGTGGTGGAAGAGAGCTGCTCTTTGCGGAGACTCATAGCAACCCCTTGCTCCTGAAAATGGGTTGTTTAGTCGGGGACGGAAATACACAGAGGGCAGGCACAGCCGTGCAGGCATTCGTCCCCACACTCTGGGAGGCCGAGGCTGGAGGATCACAATTTGAAGCCGAGTCTGGGCAACTTAATGACTTAGCCAGACCCTGTCTCAAAAGCAGATTTTTTAAAAACTGAGCTGG
This sequence comes from Ctenodactylus gundi, assembly GCA_004027205.1. Taxonomy (NCBI): domain Eukaryota; kingdom Metazoa; phylum Chordata; class Mammalia; order Rodentia; family Ctenodactylidae; genus Ctenodactylus; species Ctenodactylus gundi. The sequence goes on along the minus strand of PVKB01002844.1, from coordinate 108,072 downwards.
GGATACGGCATAGAGCAAAGGCCCTGAGTTCCATCCCCAGCGCTGCCAAAAAAAAAAAAAAAAATGTGAGGGGTTCAAGGCCAGCTTCAGGCCTTTCAGCTTTGAAGACCCCAGATGCAGTCCCCACAATGTGTAGCGGGTGTTGGCACGTGGGAAGAAGGGGGAACCAAAGCTGCAGAGAGGGTAACAGGCGCAGTTCCATGTCAGGACAGCATTCTCTAGGCCTTTGCTGGCCTCACCCTGCGCCGTTCCGGAAAGCCTGGACGTCCATGGACTGGGCGGATGGCACACACAGCCCTCGCTCCGAGCTCTGCCCTGCAGCGCGGGGCTCCCGTTCTTGGTTGCTGGTCCTGGACTCTGGGAGGAGATGCAGGCCCTTGGCCCCTTTGCTTGGGAGTCGTTTGCTGTGAGCGGCAGGCCTGCTTGTTACCAGCTGCGTGGCCTCTGACAAGTACCTTAGGTTCTCTGAACAGTTGTCTTGTCTGCAAATGAGGGTGGGTGACAGTCTCCTGCGGGGGAGCGCTGTCCTGACCACTGAAGTCACAGCAACCCCTCCCACAGGGGCCTCTCCCCACCCCCGCCTCCTCCGTTGACTCACTCCATCGTGCCGTCCAGAGCAGCCCAGTGCCAGTGTCTCCCACCATTACGGCAGCAAGTGACTGTTAAGCAGGTAGCAGCTGTCCCTGCACACACAGGCACCAGAACGAGCAAGGCCTTCTGCCTTGCGACAGCAGAAAAGGCTGCCTGTCCCCGGGGCTTAGTGCTGGGCCTGCAGAGCCCTCACCGGGTGATTGAACCAGGTCCTCTCGTAGGGTTCGTAGTTGGCAGCTGCTTAATGGGAAGGGGACTTAGGGAGCGGCGCCCAGATCGCCTTTTGCTGCCCTTCTGAGCCCAGACCAAGCACCCTGACACGCGGCGCATTTTCCACCAGAATTTTCAGGCACGACTGCCCCCCGTCTGGGGCTGCCCCCACTTTACTGAGACATTGGTTTGTTCCAGTGCTTCTCCTTTGGGCTCTGCAGCAGGACGCCTCTGTGTTCACTCACCCCAGCTGGCCCTGGCTGTCTACTTGGCAAGGCGACCCCCACCACCCTCTTCTAAACTGCCCTGTCTTTCTTCTTGCCTTTATTTTTCTCTTTCACCTTTTCCTTTGCAAAAACAAAAATGCTTTTGGCGGTGGGGTGGGGGCCGCCAGGTTTCCAGAGCCGGGGTTGCTTTGTCCCCGTGTGTCTAGCCAGCAGCCCGTCTGCACAGCCGCCTGCTGGGGCCTTGTGGCAGCTGTTCTGTGGCTCGTGCGCTGGTCACTTCCCAGGGCACCGGTGGTGCCTCTGAGCCCCCGCTGCCCTGCCCTGTCCGTTCTGTTCCCCAGCACCCTCTTTCTGTCACACAGTAAGACTCAACCTCGAGTAGGTTACACTTAATGGGGTGCGAAAAATCCACTCTAAGAGCAAAGTCGCAGGTGAGTGAACCAGCTTCCTCCCTGGAGGGAGAATCATTTTCCTCCTCCCTGGCCTCTGCGCAGGAAAACTCACACGAGAGAGCTCTTTCGTGTGTTTGATGTATTGCTTTTAAGAAACAAACCCTGCGTGGTGTTTCATCTGGGCTCACTCCTCTTGACCAGCCCAGCAGGAGCCAGCGTAGCGGTTAGCGGGGCGTAGGGTCCTGCTGGGAGTCAGGGGAAGTTGGGCAAGCAGAACCTCGCTGGGTCGGGGTGGGGTGGGGTCTGTCCCTTCCGGCTGGGCTGAGGGGCTTCGCCAGTGTCGACACTGACATAGACAGTAGGTCCACACGATGTGGAGGTTGCTTATGGGATTCTAGCTTCTTGGTGTTCTGATTCCCTTCAGGTTAGTCGGCATGGCGGGGCGTGTAGATTTTCTCTCGGACACACCTATGCATTGCTAATCTTTTTTTTTCTCATTTCCGTGTTTAACCCGCTGTGACTACAGCAAGCTCCAGCCAAGGCACATTTCTGACTTCATTTCATTTGGTTTAAAGAGCACATTGTCCTAGAGACTAGCACATTGTCCAGCACCCAGATTCTTAACTTCAAAAACAACTCAGGAGCCACCTCAGCGACCAGTCCATACAAGAAGGCAACCTGAGGGGCTGCACAGGGGAAAAGAAATTCTGCCAGGTTCATCAGCTTTTGAACAGGGAGAGCACCAAGTTCCGCCTTCTTCAGCTGCCAGGAACTCAGGTGCCCAGCAGGCTGACAAGTGTCACCGTGGCCAGGGGCCGTGCAGCCTTTGCCTTTCTGACCCACCTCCCGACACAGCAGTCCCTCACTGCCTGAGTTGTGACAGCTGACAGAAGCCTTCCTGCTGCCTTCCACGCTTTCTCTGTGCTCCGTAGACACATCCGACTCTACAGAAGCCAACAGCCTCACGTGTCTTCTGATTGCTTCGCGTCTGTATCTAACCTGAGCGCATCCTGGGACCTTACTTCACAATCCTCCATGATTCATGGACCACTGTTCTAACTCAGCTGACCAACAAATTCAAATGGTTTGTTAATCGCAGTACCTAAGATGGGCAAGGATAGATGAAACGAGAACCCATAAACCTTGTTTATGTCCCTAAGAGACTGTAAACCAGAACTACCTTTTGCAACAGTGATTTGCAAGTAGGTACCAAGGGTCATGAGAAGTTCAGATCCAGTTAGTCGAACTTCAAGTTGTTTACCCTGAAGAAATAAGCACCTTCTGGAGGCTGAGGCAGAAGCATGGTAGTTTCAAGCCCAGCATGAGCTGTTGAGCAATGTGATGAGACTCTGTCTCAAGCTAAAATATAAAATGAGCTGGGAATGTAGCTCAGTGGGAAGGACCCGCATTCAATCCTCAGTGCCACAAAAAAAGAGCAAAAAAAAAATTAAATATGTAGAAACATCTCTGTTCACAAAGATTTAGTTAAGTTCACCATGTAGTCACGTGGTAGAATGTTGCCCATCAACAGGAAGAGTCTAACAAGGTCCAGAGATGCTCAGATCAGTTGAGGTAAATAGCTGGTTACGTGAATTCATAGTAAATTAAAGTCTTAAGCCATACCACTGAAGAAGGCCTCGAGGAGGTGCAGTGCTGATTGCTGTCCTGGGATGAGTGACTAGATTTTGGGTGTCTGATTTCCAGGCTATCTGTGCTGGTTACTCAGCATTTTAAAAATGAGTAAACAAGATATCCTACATATTTCTAGTCACAGCAAAGAAAAACATTAATTGAGTCTCCATGAATTTAGAATCTTGATTACCTCAACCCAGGTGATTCTGAAACTTTCTACTTGATGGGAACAAATAAATTTATAGGGAAGGTATTTTAGTTACTTACACAGATCAAGCCCAAAGTCATTCTTTGGTCTAATTTTAACTAAATCCATTCAAAGGAAGTAAAAATTCCTTCAGACGATTCTTTTTCCACTCAGTACTTTCCTGGCTGTCCGAGGTCGTGGTCTGTGACGACAGATCACCATGCGCTGGGAAGGAAGTCGGGCAGACACGGCCCCTGTGGCATGGCACGCGGCTCTCCTGCTGCCTCTTTCTTTCATGTCTCCTTTTTTCTTTTTTGTGCTACTGGATGGAGCCCAGGGCCCTCACACTGAGCTGCATCCCCAGCCCATTTTTGTTTTTGATTCTCAGACAGGGACTTGCTGAGTTGCTGAGTTGCCCAGGCAGGGCTCAAACTTGCAGTCCTCCTGCCTCAGCCTCCCAGAGTGCTAGGACTCAAGGCCTGGGCCACCAGGCCCAGCTTTGTTGCATTTTTCTACAAGGGTAGTCAAGCTACTCGTTTGTTAGCAGAAGGGATGCATGCCCACTAGAACTTTTCTAATCAAAGAACGTGCTTTTGATTCTCCCCCCGCGTTCCACCCCAAAAACTCAGGGTGCCCTATATAAACAACAAAATCCAGCTACTGGCAGTGAAGGCACGCAGCATAGGACCAGCCCTCCCCACGTCGGTAGGAAATAGGAGCTCTTCATCTTTACCAAAGAAGTTATTCATCCTCCCTAAAAGTGCCTTTGAGTTTTTATAACTTCAGGATCCTTTTAATAACACACTCATTTTCTATAATAATATCCAAGTGTAACGCAGCCCATAAGCCTCTCCTGCGGTCCCCGACCCCAGCCGGCCTCGCTCCCTCACTGCAGACCTGGTCCGCAGCAGGAACTTTAATCTTCCTCTTTGCATTTTAATGCTTATCGTAAAAACCGTTGTGAGAAGTTCCAGGCCGTTTCATTTCGTGAAAGCACACCCGGCGATGTTGATTTCGTGAGCACGTTAAGGTCCGTTTACTCTTTCTGGCATTATGAGGGTCGGTCGCTGGGCCAGCATGCATCAGGAGGGCTGGAGGTGAGTCAGCTTCCAGTCCTGCCCCTTGGAGGATCCACCGAGGTCCCCTCCGTTGACAGAGGGCCCCTGTGTCACGCTGGCATTAGCTGCACTCCGGGGCGTGCAGGGCCCGGCTGCATCCCGAGCCCGCTCACCACGTGTGGGAGGTGGGAGGCCAGCCGCCCGTCATCCTGCCAGGTCCAGGAGCTCCTTTGGGACATTCCGCAGGACTCTGCAGCAGCCACAGAGTGGGAGAAGCCCAGCGGACCTGGCACATTACACCTTCAGAAGACGGAATGCCATCTCAAGGAAGTGTCCTTGTCTCAGGTAGTGGTGGCACAGGGTTTGCAGAAGCATCAGGGAGTGAATCAAAGAATAAACCTGTGGTCAGACTCGAAATAAAAACCAGGCACTAGCCAGGCCTGCAGCCCCAGCACTTTGGGAGCTGACGGGGAGAATCGCAGGCCCAAGCCCAGCCTGGGCAGCTTAGTGACCGTGTCTCAACTGCTCAGCAGAAAGGGGCTGGGAGTGTAGCTCAGGAAGAAGGCCCTCGTCCGGTGTCAGCACCCCGAGGGAAACAAGGCAGAGCAGGAGTGACTTCCGAAAAGTCCCAGCGGCTGTTTCTGGCCAGGCCGACAGCACAGGTGACCTGAGCATTTTATCACCCAGGAGATAGTAACACACCCAGGATCTTTGCAGCCTCCGTTGTCCAGTTCATCACGTGACCTCAGAGGGGGCTTTTCATTGTTTTCAGTCTTCCTTGTGGCCATGTCAGGTATAAAGGGGCCCTTTTTTTCCAGAATATTCTACCCTCGAGCATCTGAAACACATGGGAAGAGAGCTTAACTTGGGATATGTGAGCCGCCTCCTTTCCCTAGAAAAGTTACCTCTGGGGACTCTCCTGTTGTGACAGATTGACAGTGGAAAACCAGGGACAAGAGCCAGCCTTGACTGAGTGCCCATAGGGGGTGACACGCCCAGCTCAGGGTCTGGGGCAAGGACCTATGTAATTGCCTCTGTAGGGAGAGCGGGTCTGGGTGCAAGCAGAAGACACCCATGGGTGCCTTCAGAAAAGCACCACTGGGTGGTCTGTGACCCAGCTGTGGCAGGGAATCCCTGAGCCAGCAGCCCACTTCTGTTAGGAGGGTGATATGTTACCAAGTAGCCCAGAAATATGGGTAATTCCATGCCAGGTTAAAGGGATGCCTAGGCCCCACGGTCCGGAGGGTCTCCGAGAAAAGCACCTGAAACCAGGACCTAGCAGCACTAGCACAGAGGCAGCGGGGCAGAGGCACCAACACGCCACACATGCGTGCACACCAGCACTCACAGCCCATCGAGAAATCCATGCTCTGAACCCAGCAGTCTGGGGGGCTGAGGCAGGAGGATTGCAAGTTTGAGCCCCTCCCGAGGAACCTAGTGACTCAGGGAGACCCTCTCTCAAAATCAAGAATAAAAAGGGACGGAGAATATAGCTCAGAGTGAAGGCCCTGGGCTTGATCCCCAGGACTAAACGAAACAAAACAGCAAAGTACCAAAAGCCCTCTGCGCCCTTGCACAGTACATGCTGGCTCCAGTGAGTCCTGGCCGTGCAGTGGCGCTGGGTGTGGTACTGTATGTAGGTGGAGTCAGACCTTCGTTTTCCATGCATGTCCACGTCCCTTGGTGCAACTCAGGGCTGGCCCAGGACCCTCGGCCACCCCCTGCCCACAGAGCCATCTCCATCTGCACTCTGACACTTCTGTTGTCCCTACATCTTGGGCGGCCCGCGTGGTCTGTGTTGCTCGTTATGCCTCCAGATGACGTTGCTGTTCACAGTATTTGATGAGAATTCAGCAGAGTTCCTTTGGGTGCGCCCAGATACCTAGCATGGCATTTTAACGAACAGAAATCTAGTAAAGTAAACGTTATTAAAAACTCTACCCCACTCACTGTCGTCATTTTAGGTGGTTCAGGATCCCTTTTTTTTTTTTTAAGGAGAAATGAAACAAAGAAAATGCATGGAAAAGATTTATGTATTTGATTGGGGGAGGGGGAAATTAAGTTTCTCATAATAGTTTTTAAATTAAATTTCGTACTAGTCCAAATCCTCTCTCTTCTCCCCTTCCTCTGATATTCCCTCACTCATTAAAGTGGAGGATTTTGATGGTATTCACAGGGAAGCTGATTTACTGGAAGAAAGAAGTTCTTTAAGTTTTAAATGTTGGAACAATCCCAGTGTGTCTGAAGCCGGGTTTCAGATTTTACTGGCATTTTGTTGGCAGGGCCGTCTTTGGAGCCCTTCCTTATTTGAACGTGTTTCCTGACACCTTTGGCGGTATGGTAGTGTTTTTTAAATTTAAAAAAGGAAAGGTTTAAATATAAAAGCATATACAAACATACACAGAAGATTGATTATAAGATGTCAAGTAAAATAAGAGGGCAGTAAGTGCTCTAAAAAAAAACGACGAGTGGGAAGAGCTTTCTTTTTAAGGGGCAGGAGAAGACAGGAAGGAGACAGAGAGCAGGAGGGAGAGTGCAGGCAACCCCAGAGAAAGGACGTTTGTCATCTGGGCTCTTACTTTTCTCCTTACAGAAGGGTCCTGTTGAAATCTAGGAGAAAAGGGGCCCCTTCCCACCACACTGACCTGTGGTCGGTAGCCCCAAGCATAGAGGGACGGTTCAACTCAGATGAAGGGAAGCCTTAGAAGGTGAGGACAGACTGGTGGTGCCTTACACAGCACAGAAATGCCCTTCCTTGGAGGAAGCTGTGTCCCCTGGGCCTAAGGGGCAAAGGAGAGAAGAGTATTCCCCAAGACCCAGAGTTGGGGACAGGCACTGAGCTCTAAAGCTAGTGCCCTGCATACTGCCCATCTGCAGGACAAGGCCAGAATGCCACGGCCTTTGTCTCTGCTTTAGTGTTCTGCTTCACCCAGTCCAAGTGGACGAGGGAAGTTGATTGGAGACATAAGGATCCAACAGAAGCTAAGCTCTCAGTTTGCAGATGACACAGTAGTACGCCTGGAAAACTTTAGGGCAGTGGTCTCCGTCCCTGTGGGCATCAGGGACCAGTTTATGGAAGACAGTCTTACTGTGGATGGGGGAAGGCTAGTCACCACCTCAGCTACACCTCAGATATCAGGTATGAGGTTCTCACAGGAGCATGAAGCCTAGCTCCTTTGTATGCATAGCACACAGTAGGGCTCGCGCTCCTCGGGGAACCGGAAGATGGAGCGCAGGTGATGGTGTGAGTGACGGGGAGCAGCTGTAAATACGGATGAAGCTCAGCACGCCGGCGCACCAGTGACTCACCTCCGGCCGTGTTCCCTGGTTCCTGAGAGGCCACGCGTCGGTACTGGTGCACGGTGCGGGGATTGGGAACCCTTGCCTTAGAGCCTCAGTGATGTCCACGTCCTGAAACTCAGCACAATGGAAGGGTTCTGTGAGGGAGTGGGATACAAAATGCCCCGCCAGCACTGAGCCGAACCAGAGTCCAGCCTCCTGGGTCGGCCTCCTCAGCCCCCTCTCGTCTCTCAGACGTGTAGAAAATGAACCTGGCCGGGAGGGGATGGAAAATAACCATTTGAACGTGAATCTATTCTAGAATTGGATTCTGAAGCAGGTTTAATTCAGGGGGCCGTAAGCCCAGCATCTTGTGGAGCAGAGTTAAGCTGGTGCTAAGCTTCCTGGGCACACGCTGTGGCAGGCTGGTTGCTCCATGCCAGGGTGCGGCCCATGGAAAGCTCTGGAGGGAGGTGGGCCCACGGAGGGAAGTAGGAAGGGTGACACTCCGGGCAGCAGGGTGATAAAGGAAGCCCTGGGTTGGAGACCAGCTGGCCAGACAGGGCGTTCTTGGAAATCATTCTAGGCAGCCATAATACTGGGGTGGAGAAAGGGCCCGGGGAAGGCACAAACGGAGGGTGGCGCGTCCCTTTCTAGAGAGAGATTCAATTCCTTCACGTTGCTCTGCCTACCCACATGCATGGGAGGTCCCTTGCTCTGTAGTGAAGAAACTTACTAGGTTAATTTATGTCAGTTTGGTAAGAAACATTGACATTCCAGATACAGAATGCGTATAGACATAGGGAACATACCCACTCACATACTCAAGACAGAGCAGATGAACTTTGCCAGATAGGGTAATATTTAATTTTGGGTTCTGTTTTGGTTCTCAAAAAAAAAAAAAGCAAGAACTTTCTGAGTTTTTTTTTTTTTAAGTTCCAGAACTTTCCAAAAAACTTTGTAATGCCCAGGACTCTTATCCTTAACATATATACTTTTTAAAGAATTGGTGGTGGTCCTGTCTTTAGATTTTGTTGTGATAAAAGCACAAAATTCTTCTGTAATGGCCCAGGGCAACCTCATTCTTGGACCTCCCCAGACCATCGGGCATCCGATCTCACTGGTAAAATGGAGCCACGTGGCAGTAACAACTGGGAAAATCGTTGATATGGTTTGGATCTGGAATGTCCCCTAAAAGCCTCATGTCCTTGGATGTGGTGGTGTGATTGTGGAACCATGTTCTCTTGGGAGGTACAACCCAGCTAGAAGGGGCAGAAGCTTGGGGCTTGACCTGAAGGGATTACGTCAACTTGTTGAGATTGGGGGGAGGGGGGGTGCCCCGCGCAGAGCTTTCGGAACATTATTGGACTTGTGACATATTTAGGATTTTGTATCCTAATAAAATCACCTAACGTCCAGTGGCGTTGTCCCTGTCACTGGTGGCTGTAGGATATTGTTTCACCCTGGGATGCTGTAATTTTTTTCATTAGTCTGTTGTGGACCGTTCGGGTTGTTCCCGATTTTTTACAATGTGCCAGTAATGGTGCCGTAAAGAGTTATACCCTGTATTAAAGTGTTTTCCTGTCTGCGCACGCCTTAGGATGCGATTCTAGAAGTGTGCTCACGGGGTAAAAAGCATTACACGTGTTGTTATGCTGAAGATTGAGCCCGAGGCCTTCACCCTGCGCTGTATCCTCAACCCATTCTTTACTTTTGATTTTGAAATGGATTCTCTCGTTAAGTCACTAAGTTGCCTAGGCTGAACTCAAACTTAATGATTTTCTTGCCTCAGCCTCCCATACAGGCCTGTGCCACTGAGCCCTCCCAAAAAGGATAAAAATATTAAGGTGGTCATTCATATGAACAGACTAATTTTAGGAATTTCCACTCATCAACATTGTCAAACAGGCTTTTTGTTCATAATTAAACAAATGCTGCAGGTAACTATTATTGTCTTTTTTTAAAACTGATCTTTGGCCTCATTTCTAGAAATATTTATGAATAGTCCATTAGAAATGTTATATCTAATTGTAAAAGCTATTCCTTTTTCACACAAAAAAAATCGATTTTTAAATTAAAAGGTAACAAATCATATTAAAGAAAAGTTTTAAAGCCAGAAGATCACCCTGGGGTGGCAGCCATTGGCATTTTGCCCAGTCCCTCTCTCTTCTGTGGGTTGCATGTAAGTGGAATAAAAGTGTATGTCATTTCTCTGTTCTTAACGTTTGTATTGCAAGTATTTCTTCCGTATTGCTACATTATCTTCCCATCTTTTTGAGAGAGAGAGAGAGAGAGGGTCTCACTCTTCAGTCCAGGCTGGTCCTGAACTCATTATGTAGCCCAGGCTGGTCTTGGACTCATGGCAGTTCTCCTGCCTCAGCCTCCCAAGTGCTGGGATTACAGGCATGCACCACCATGCCCAGTTTATGTGGAGCTGGGGAATCGAACTCAGGTAGTTAGCGCTTGAAGCCATTCCTCCAGCCCCTTCCGTCATTTTTAATGAGTGTAAATCATTCCGTTGACATCGTGCAACATAATGAAGTCCACTGTTCCTGTTGGGTCCTTTCCTGGTTTCCTTTTCCTAGCTGTGTGGCTAGTGTGGACTGTTTATTAGGGTTAGGTCCCAGAAGTAGAGGGAACAGGTCTGAATTTCAGTTTCTGCTCACTAATTCCTCCTGGAAAATCTTCTCCCTTAGTCTTGATTATCAAAACCTCATCTTAAACCAGGCTCTGCAATTCAAGTCATCCGGGTGAGGTAGGAGGACTGTAAATCCAAGCACAGCCTGGGTAATTTAGCAGTTTGAAAGACATTAAAAGGGCCGGGCATGTAGCTCAGGGCGAAGGCCCTGCATCGACTCTTCAGTACTCAAAGCAAAACAGCTCATCTTAATGAGTGCACAACTCAGAATGTTCATTTGACTGAGCAAGTGGAAGAGACAGCGGGCCCTGAAGGGTCCCCAGGAACCAGCGTACTCCAGGAGCCGTGTGATTTGCAGGTGACCGAGGGCTGCGGGGCTCTGGTAGCGTCGGACTGGGAGCGCAGCACTCCAGACTGAGCGCTTTGGCTCCTCCAGAGTGTCCTTTCGGCTGGCCGCCGCTCACTGAGGCCTTTCTTCCACGCCTCTGCCGGCCAGGGCGGGAGGTAATCCGGACGTGGCCCCTTCCTTCCCTCTCTGGTCGTCGGGGAAGGATGGAAATGCATTTACGCTTGCTTTCTTCTGCTGCGTTCTCAGAAATGCAAACCGGACCGCATTCATAAACGCTCCTTTGTTGACCGGGCCTGCGGTTTGGGCCCGGAGTTATCTCAGATAAAATAAATCTGGCGGCCTCCGCTTGTCTCAGACAGCATTAGCTCCTTCCCCGTCTCCCCTCGGCCTTCTGCAAACGGCGCAGGCTCGCTCCTCTCATTAACACGCTCTGTTAACTGCTGCCAAACCTCTCCTGGTGTAGCGCATGGACATCCCCTTAGTCGTGTCTCTTTGTTCTCCGAGACATGCCGGTTTCCGAGCCACCCCTTTTTCCTGTGGCCCACTCCACCCCCTTCTCACCATCACGGGCAGGCCAAAACGTTGGACTATCGGCGTGTTTATTTAAAGAACATGGTAGATCGCCACCATCCAGGGAGCCTCCGAGGTCTGCTCACAGTGCGCTAAACTGCCCCTCCTGCCCTTGGTCCCAGGGCCCAGGGCCCCAGAAATGCAGCCAAGGATGGCTGGGACCCTCTAGAAAGCAGATGTTCTTGGAAGACAATATTCGTAATTCCCTGTGTAGACAAAGAATCCTTCTTAGGATTTTCAGCTACTCCAACACAAGAAAAGGACGCTTTATTCTCCGAGCCCAGGGTGGATGGGCACACTCGATCTCAATGGGTTATTCACAGTGTCCAAGAGAAATACCTGTGGGACTGCATTTCATGATGATGGAGGCAGGCCTGGCACATGCTTGGCTTGCCCAGAGTGCCCTGTGCCCGCTGTGGCAGCCCTGCCAGCCAGCCCTGCGAGGGGTACCTGGGGCTCCCATGTCCCACCTGCAAACCATGGGCCCATGGCGCTCCTCCAGCCCTCAGATACAGGGGACACTGAACACTTAGGGCACCTTTTCTGTCTCCAAGAACTTCTTCCTCTTCCTGACTTCTAGCTGATTATAAAGTTCCATTCAGTCCCTTGAGATGAGAGGATAGAGAATTTCTGAAAGTGCAGGCTTTCTTTCTTTCTTTCTTTTCTTTTCTTTCTTTTTTTTTTTTTTGGTTTGGTTTAGTTTGGTTTGCTTTGGTTGCTTTGGCTTGGTTTTTGATGTACTGGGGATTGATCCCAAGACCTCTGCACTGAGCTCTGTATCCTCAGCCCTTTTTTTAATTTTAATTTTTTTCATTTTTGTGACAAGGCGTCACGAAGTCGCTGAGTTGCCCAGGCTGGGCTCACACTCGCGATCTTCTTGCCTCGGTCGCCCCAGATGCTGAGATCCCAGGTCCGCCCTGCTGGGCCTGGCTCTTTAGAGCTCTGTCTGTATTGCGGGTGCTATGGAACCCTCTGATCTGATGATTACAAATTTTATACTAGTGTAAGATGCCAGCTCCCCCTCATCCCTGCTCTGCTCCTTCCCCAAATAAATGCTTTCAAAGAGTCCCTCCCAGTCCCGCTGACAAGTGACCAGGCCTGTTTCTTACTGGTTAAGAATAAGGTGATCAAGATATATGGTGAAGGTTTAAATTTAAAAATATAAGAACACTCAGACGCCATGAATCCTCACGGGATTTCTCCTCTCACTTTCAACACATTTTTCCTATCATTTCTGCCACCTTCGGAAGTTCTGACTTTGTGAGTGTTTCTACAAGATCTGATCAAAATGCAGTGAGTGCTGCTGCCAAGGCCACCTCACAGAGAGGCCCTGCCAGCCCGCGAGGGTGTCACCAGCGCTGACACTGGGCGGCTTCTGGGTCTTCCCCGATGGAAAAATGGCCACAAAAGGTCAACATTCTGAATTGAGTCAGGACAGTGAGACAGCCACAACAGTGCAAATAAGCGTGCTCATATAGAGGGACTTGTACCCCGCTTCAGAAGCGGCAAGGGTGACGGGGTGTGTGTGCTCAAAGTGACAGGGACTAATAACAGTATGTCTTTCACTACAGTACAATTTTTTTCCAATGTATGCATTAAACTGTATGTTTCCATCACCCTTCACGTGTCCTGCTGTGAGCTGTGTCTGCCCAGGACCAGACCAGCACTAGTGGGGAGGCGAGCAAAGCTGTCCTAGCAGAGTTAAAATATTGGGACGTAGCTTCTCGTGGGACATTCTTGGAGTGAGAGAGGGATTTTACCCACCCCCTCACCCCCCACTTCTCCCTATGTGGGTTTTTCCTTCTTTTTGGAAAAAAAAATGAAAGAAAAAGTGAATGTTGACTCATTAGGTGAAGATTAGTATGTGTTTCTGCTTCTCCCCAATGGGAAGGTTGTATTCTTTAAATGGAACCATTTTAAAGGCAGAACTGAAGCTGAAAATGATCCTGCATTCTCTCGAGTTCTCAGAAGGTGTAGATTTATTTACTGTAGTTAAAACATAATTAGTTCTCGGGGGACAGTGTATCTTTTAAACGGCTTTATTGCCACCATATTGGTTTTCTGAATAATCAGAAACTTCTGTTGTGATTGTGGGCCCGTGCCCCAGCTGAAATGACTCCTAAGTAGAAACAAATGCCGGGGATTGCCAGTTGTCACTGGAAGAAGGTGCATGCATCTGTTCTGAAAGAACTTGACCAGACACTGCAAAAGAACAGAGCCCAGCCAAGTCCTCACTGGACGGAACATCAGCTGAGGCAGATTCACCTGCCCCGCCCCACCCTCTATTCTTGCCATTAAGTAGTGCTTTCCTTTTTTCTAATTAATTAATCTGTGGTCCTGGGGGTTGAACCTAGAGCTTTCGCACTGAGTTACATTCCTAGGCATTTATTTATTGTGAGACGGGATCTCGCTAAGTCACTAAGTTGCCTAGACTGGGAGCACACTTGCAATCCTCCTGCCTCAGCCTCAGTGTACCGGGATTACAGTCTGTGCCACCATATCAGGGACATTTTCTTCATTCTTCTTTTTCAAACATTTTCCTTATATAGGCTGGAAGGAGGGAGACGTCTCTCCGGGCTGTGCAGCTCTGCTGACCACTTTGGAGGCCAGGGAGTTGGCCCTGGTCGGCCCCTCTACAGAGACGCTATCCTGCCCTGTCCGTCCTATCCTGGCTGACCACTTTTCCTCACCTTTTGCAGGTTGATGTTTGAGATGCCACGGGAAATGGGGTTAATAGCCATCGCCGTCCGCCAGACCCAGGGCAAAGGTCAGTCGTCTTTTGTTGTTCTCGTATTACGTTTCTCTTCTGAAGCCTGTGATCCTTGTGGCCCAGGTTGGTTGTGCTGGTCACTGAGACCTCTCCAGTTGGAATCTGCTGGGTTTCCTGCTGCTGGCATGGGGCAAGATGGAAGGAAGCCGTGAGGGGACAATTCAGCCTCCTTGGGATTAAATCATTCTCTTGAGCTGTGACATCCGTTAATTTCCAGGTGATGACTAACGTCTGGTGACTTGGGTCTTCTAAATTCTGCTCTGCTGCATTCTGGGCACCACGGTGTGTAAGCCACAACTATGTTCTGGATTGCACGTCCTCCTCAAGGAGCTTTCTGGGTGTACAATAAGTGTCACATGAGCCAGGCCTAGTGGAATAGACCTCATAATCCCAGCGCTCTGGGAGGCTGAGGCAGGAGGATTACAAGTTTGAGCCCAGCCGAGGCAGTTTAGCAGTGTATTGAGATGCTGTCTCAAACAGTAAGCAACAGCTGAGGATGCAACTCAGAGCAGAGATCCTGCATCCCACCCCTGCTACTGGGGAAAAAAAAAAAAGTGTCACATTGTCCTAGTTAGTTATTTGTTGCTGGGACAGAATATCTGACATCCACGACTTAAGGGAGAAAATGTTTGTTTTAGGCTGCGGGGAAAAAAGCTCTTCATGGCGCGGCAGACAGAAGGCCAAGTTGGGGTAGAGCTGGCTGAGGAGAAGGACCAAGGCTGGGGCCGGAGCCTTTCCAGGAAACGCTGTAGCAGTGTTTCTTCTTCCTTCTTTTTCTTTAATTCAAGCTGTCGGTTGGGCCTCCTGTACCCAGGGTAGGGGCTGTCTCACTTCCTGGCCCAGGAATCAGTCATACCTAAAACCTCTGCCCCAGAATTTCCCTCCAAGTCAAGCCCCAAGCATCCATCCCTCCTAACCAGGTGCCCCTGCCCAACAGCCCGTATTTCCACAGGTGTCCCACTGCATCCTAATACGTGACGCTTTGGGGGACACTCCAGCTCTGAGCCGTAATACCCATGGAGGGACGTTTGCTGGTTCCCTCCCTGCCGGCACCAGAATACTCCCATAGTGGACAGTGACCACAGAGGAGCAGTTGCTGCCTAGTGCCTCCTCCAGAGGCCAGAGCCTGTGTCTTCACAGAGCCCCTTCCAGGGTGGCCAGGAGCAGGTCGCTGCCCAGTGTGTGCAGTGCCTGTGACGCAGGGCCCTTCTGCCCCTGACCCCCACTGTACCTACCCATGTGAGCTTTTACCTCTAGGCTCTATGGCTTTCTCAGAAGAGCCCAAAATAATAATGATAGTACTAATAATAAGGAACCTGCCATTTCTACTTCTTTCTCTTGCAAGAAAAAAGAAATCATTTTGTCCAAGTCCGTGGGAGTCTGTGTGGTGAATCTCAGTGAGGGACTGAGCACAGGTGTGGTTACCACAGTTCTGCCTCCAGTCCCATGCTCCTCCTCTTCGCTAAAACCACACTAAGTGGGCTCCACATTCAACCATTCGACAAGTACTGGTGAGACTAGACTCCCCCGGAAAGGTGCACCGGTTCCCAAGACAAAAGCGCCAGTACTGGCTAGCTGGAGGGGTCTGCTCTGCGGTGCGCTTTGGACGTACACAGCAGCACCAGCTGGAATAGAGTGGGCCCCGCCCTTCACCGGCAGAGTCACCCCAAAGGAGTGGAGCTGTCAGTAGTCACCCCCAAAGGAGCGCAGCCACCGGTATCATGCCAGAGGTCCTAACACGGAATTGTTTCACAACTAACTCAACTGAGGCCAAGATCACTGTGTGTTCCTTAAACTATGCTATATGGGAAAAAATAAAGTTCACTAGAAACCATTTTTTAAAGCATTTTAGAAGAGCTCTGCTTAGCAATATTTCTTGTTTCTTATTTATTTTTGTGGTACTAGAGATCTAACTCTTGGCCTTTGGGTGGAGCTGCATGCTCATCCCATTTTTGTTCTTTGATTTCTGAGTTGCCAAGACTGAGCTTGCGCTTGTGATCCTCCTGCCTCAGCCTCCCAGAGTGCTGGGATGACAGGCCTGCGTCGGCTGGGCCCAGCGACGGTGTTTATCCCGATTATTTTACTTTCCTAACTTCAAGTTGAAGGAGAGTAGCAACTCAGATTTAGCTTCAGGGTCAGCTGCGTGTAGACCCTGCTTCCCTGGGATAAAACCCATGCGCCGTACAGCTCGGCTGCCACAAACCTGTGAAGCACCGCCTCTAGAAAGGGGCTTCCAGGGCATCTTGTGGCAGAGTTTAGATCGGCCCTGTTGCCCTGGGGTGTGTGTTGCTGCCCGCGTGACTGTCCGGTGAGATCGGAGCTGCAGCGAGCAGCCATGAGGGCGCAGCCAAAGACACTCCTGAAAGAGAGTGCTGAGAACTTGAGAAAGTGGGAGAAACAATGGGACGGGTGTGTTCCAGGTGAGGTGGGGATACAGCGGGGGCGTCACGGCAGTGTGTCTTTTACTAAGACTTGTTCAAGAAATGTGAACATTCCCTGTTATCTTTTGATCACAGCCCCTTATTTCCAGTTTCGAAGCATGTTTTCTTTTGCTGAGTTTAACCCCCCAACACCCAGCACTGTACTAAGCAAAGGTCATGACACAGATGGCACCTGCCTGTGACTCTGGCACGTGGGCATCTGAGGTTTCGTGTCATAAGGCAGCAGCGTCCTGACGGGCCTGTCTTCCAGGGCGGGGAACCAATGCGTGGCTGAGCCCCGTGGGATGTGCCCTTTCTACCCTCCTGGTCTCCATCCCCCTGAGGTCGCAGCTGGGACAGAGGATCCCGTTTGTCCAGCATCTGATGTCCCTGGCTGTCGTGGAGGCTGTGCGGTCCATTCCCGGCTATCAGGTATGTACAGCCTGGGAGTCAGTAGCTGTCCCTGTGCGTGCGGAATCTGGCTGGTTCTGTTGGTGGTGGGTGTTGGCTTAACTGGAGCACCTGCAGGTGTTAACGCACCGGGATGCTCTTGTCCCCAAATCCCCTTTCCAGTGCTATCCTGCTTGTCGTGCCTTCACATCCTAAGAAGAACAGCTATCATTTTTTGTTTTAAAGTGGAGGTTGAACCCAGAGCCTTCACTGAGCCACATTCCCCAGCCTTCCTTAGTCCTTTATTTTGAGTCGGGGTCTTGCTAAATTGTCTAGTCAGGGGTCAGATTTTCCACCTCCTGGACTCAGCCCCCAAGAGTACTGTGATCACGGGCCTGTGCAACTGAGCCCAACTAAGACAGCTTATTTCTTTATAGGCCTGCCAGGTGGCACTGATCTGGGTGGGAAGTGATTGTGTTTTCTACTGACGAGGCACAGCCTCCACACGCCACCATCTCTGTTCAGCAGAGTCCTCCTGTTCCCAGTTAGCCACATCTGCGGCCAGGCTCATTGGAGACCATCCCCTTCCCGCTGTGAGGACAGGCGTGCCTGCATGGCCGTCACCGCCAGGTGCTCTCACCTCCGTTATCGAAAAGACTGGGAGAAGTGAGGCACAGCGGCACAGCCAGGAATGCTGGCGTTGGGGAGGCCGAGGCAGGGGGTCGCTGGCAGCAGCGCTGTCTATTATTTCTAAGCCCACTTCATACAGGCACCCAGAAAAGTGACTTCCAGAACTTGTTCAGAAAGCGACAAGGACAGTAGGGGGTGTGTGCGCTAAGCAAGGGATGATTTTGAGAGGCAACAGGTCTCATAGAATAACAGAAGACACATTTAATTTAAACATCCGCTGTATATTTTAATTACCCCCTGGAAGTCAGATATTAGTCCCAGAACATTGATTTCACGCCTTTGACCTTGTGGCCTTGCTCGGTAACTTGACTCGGGCACTCTGAGCTCCCGCGGTGCACCAGAAGGCGGATGGGCTGGCAGGGGAGCTGCTGTGCACCCTGTGTGCACCCTGAGGTACCCTGCCCAAGTCCTTGTCCTGATCCCATGGTCATCCGTGTCTGTGGTCATCTGTGTCTGTGTTGCCTGTGTGACATGACTTTGATTTTGAATTGGATTTACTTCTCACCTTGTCCAGTTGGCCTCAGTGGTTGGAGTAGCACCATTATGGAGTTTGCTTTTCTTAGGCCCTTCTCGAGGGCACCAGTCAGTCCCTACCTAGATGTCACTGTCAGCACACAAGCCAACCCCATTCTGCCAGGCCCAGGTGGCGGCCTGGGAAAGCGGCCCCTCCCCAAGCCCTGCTAGGCTCTGGTTCCCACTGCTTCTTCACCCCTGCAGCCCTGGCCTCCTGCACTCTTCCCTGTCGCCACACCCTTGCTCCTCGATGTCCCTGCTTAGCCTTTTCCAGCTCCCACGCCCTTCCCCCAGCTTACCACTGCAACGCTCCTGCTTCCCAGACCTCACAGCACCATGAGTGTCTGAACCTCTCAGGGCATTGACTGTGTCATACTCCTTCTCTATTTCCTGCAGGCTGCCAGCTTTTGCATGCGCTCTCGCGCGCGTGTACTTGTGTGTGTGCATGTGTTTGTGTCTACATGTTTGTGGTACTGGGGATCGAGACCAGAACCTTCACACTGAACTACATCCCTAGCTGTCTTAGTTACTTTTTCATCACTGTGACTCAGTACCCAACATCCACACATTTAGGGGAGGAAAGGTTTATTTTAGCTCACAGTTTCAGAAGGTCACAGTCCACTCAGGGGCGGCTGGCAGCAATAGAAGCACACGGCAGAGGCAGAGGCGGAGGCAGCTTCTCATGACATCACACAGAGGAAGCCAAGTCAAGGCAGGTTGAGACTAGTCCTCCCAGGAAGGCAGGAAGCAGCTTATACATCCTTCCAGGTCTCACTCAGCTCAGTGATCAGCCCCTCCTGAATCCAGGTGTGGAAGGTGTGGTCAGCCACCACTACATGCCTGTAATCCACCCTTCCAGACTAGGCCCTAATCTCCCAATAGCACATGGTTTCATAGACAATCTATAACATTCACATACATGAGACTTTTGGGGGACATTCTAGGTCCAAACCATAATACTGGCTTATTTTTTATTTATTTATATTGAGACAAGGTCTTGAAAAATCTCTAAGTTGCCCAGGCTGGGCTCAATCTTTCAGTCCTCCTGCCTCGGCCTCCCAGAGTGCTGGGGTTACAGTCCTGTGCCGGGCGGCTGCCTGTTTCCAGCTGTCTGCAGGCAGACTTAGTGTGACCTGATCTCCCACAGCCCGTGGGGCTTTAGACATGGAGGTTGCAACAGCTGTCTGAGTGAGTGATTGCGGAAAGTAAAATGAGGACCCGGCCTTCCTCTTGTCTTGGGGTAGGTGTTGTTTGCCTGCATGACAACCCGAAATTTCTGAGGCTGTGTCATTCCCGAATGAAGTGAAACCAGCTCCCGAGTGCACGCCAGCTCAGGAAGGAGCCCTGCCTGCAGCGGCAGGGCAGCGTCCCAGCTCCGGGACATGGTTGGTGTCACCCTGCTAGGGCAGGGCCTTGATCTCGTCAGTGTTGTGGGGACACAGGAGGAATGAGGGGGCAGGCGAGAGAGGAAAAAGAAGGGGGGTTCATGAGAGTGACAGCCACAACGTGCAGGTTATGGATGTCCTGGCTGAGTCCTGTAGCCTGGCCGCTCGTGGTAGTTTAGGCCCTTGACATCTTGGTTGTCACTGGCACTCAGTGTGTCCCCCAGTACTGTCAGTACCCCACTGGGAACTCTGGTTCTAGACAGGAGAGAGATGTGAAAGGTCACACAGTGTTACAGAGATTTTGTTTTGTTCTGTTTGCTGTTAACAGGGGTTTGAACCCCGGGCCTTCATACTGAGCTACATCTCCAACCCTTTTTAAAAGATTTTATTTTTACTTTTATTTTTGAGATGAGATCTCACCAGGATGCCCAGGTAAGACTTGAACTTGCAATCCTCCTGCCTCAGTCTCCCAAGCAATGGAATTATGGGCCCACACCATCCCACCTGACCTCGGCCCCACACCCTGTTGCTGCTTCGCCCTGCCGTTCCGGTACTTCTTCCTCAGCCTGAACTGTTGTGACGGGGCAGCAGGGCTTCTGGAGCAGAGGTGACAGGAATGCCTGTCAGGAGAGGAGGGGGTTGCCCGGAGCAGCGGGCCACACAGCATGACATCAGACCCTGCAGCTGGGCTGGGCACATAGCTTTGTGGTTGGAGCACTTGCCCAGTGTGCACAAGGTTTGGGATGTGATCCCCCAGCACCACCTAATAGGCAGGCATAGTGGCGCGTGACCATAATCCCAGCCAGCACTCAGGAGTCTGAGGCAAGAGGATTGCTGTGAGTTCAAGGCCAGTCTGGACTACAGAGCGAGGCCCTGACTCAGTGAACAAACACACACTGTAGTTTGGTGTCAGAAATCCCTGAGCTTGAATCCCGGCGCTCCCACTGTCCAGTGGCATGACCTCGGGCAACCACCTTGCCTCTTCCTCTGTAAAACAGGGTGAGACTAGTGCTGACACGTGGGTCTGGTATAAGAAGCATGTGCAGCCATGCCTGGTGGCACAGGCGTGTAATCCCAGCACTCTAGGAAACCGAGGCAGGAGAATCACAAGTTCAAGCCCAGCCAGGGCAACTTAGCAACCTAGTGAGACCCTGACTCAAAATGAAAAAATTACAGAATGGGCTGGGGATGTAGCACTCTGTGTGAGGCCTGGGCTGCATCCCCAGCAGCAAAAAGAGAAGAACGATGAGGAGGTAGAGGAGGAGGGGGAGGAGGGGGAGGAAGGTAATAAGGGAGGGAGGGAGGGAGGAGCATCACGTGGACAGAGCCAAGAGGGGCTGGGGCTGGCCTGCCCACAGTGCAGGAAGACCACCGTGGGGCTTGGAGGACAGCAGCCACTCTGCGTTCTCCTGGCTTCTGGTGCTGGGTGTCCCCTTCCCAGCATCACATCTCCAGGGCCACTTCCTGAACCTGTTTGTGTTCCAACCTGGCTTCTAGCACCTGGTCTGAGAGGCCTGGCTTGGGGAGTTCAGTCTTAATTCAGTCTGTTTCCAAAGATAGCCTTGGCCAACAGACACACCAACGTTTTGTCCCTCTGCTGTGACCAAGGGCTAAGCAGAACATCCCATGGCATATGTACCCTTCAGAATGGAGGAGTGACAGGGCACGTAACAATTCCATTGCCATTCCCATCTGGGCCGTTGCAGTTGTCTGGAATAACTCAGTGAACTGGTTCCCTCCTCTGGATCTCCTCAGCATTCTGTGGTACTTTCTTTGATGCCCAGATACCCAATGAACTGAATCCGTAAGTGGGGTAAGGAAGCGTCTTAGTTATTTTTTTTAGGGTTGGGAAACAATACCCAACACTGCCAACTTGAAGGAGGAAAAGCTTATTTTAGCTGACAGTTTCAGGAGGTCTGTCCATCCGGTTACAGCTGGCTGACAATGGCGGGAGGGTCTGGAGAAGAACAGCTGCACACGGCATTGCAAGAGGAAGGATCGAGGCTGGGTAGAACCTGGGGCAAGAGCACATCCTCCCAGGCCACATCCCCAGTGATCTGCCACGCCCTTAGTGACCCATCATGCCTCAGTAATCCACTCCTCCTGACCAGGCCCCACCTCTGAGCACGTGAAATCCATAAATAAGCCACTACATCCAAGTACATGAGGTTTTGGGGGACATTCCAAATCCAGACCCTAGCAGGAAGCATGCTGGGATTTATGCTAAATACGTTCCGTAGGCCTCTCCCCTTCTAGCCTCAAGAGATGCTAGACTGGCAGATTGTCTTCCAGGAAGTAATTGGCTTTCTGAGGCCGGTGGTCTGGTAGCTCTGAGTGTGTCCTGCCATCTTCCACTTAGCTCACTAGCTTAATCCAGCTCCTTTGTGTCCTTTGATTGCTTAATTGACTTTCAGCTTTTCCTTTAGGACATCAACTTGCGAGTGAAATGGCCCAATGACATCTACTACAGTAACCTCATGAAGATTGGTGGAGTTCTTGTTAACTCAACACTTATGGGGGAGACATTTTATATACTGATCGGTGAGTTTCTAAGGTCTTTTCCTCACCGTTGTGTGGATTAGACAGCCAAAATAAAAATGATCTGTGTGTGCCTACATTGGCAGGAAAAGATCATCGCGGGAGGTAGCTTTTTTCTTTGAGCCTCCGTCTTGCTTTGGTGATAAGCACTTCAAGGTGGTCAAGCATTTTCTCTCTGTGGCTGTGGAAACCAACAAGTGGGAATCACATCAAGCAGATGTTTTCTTACCCAGTACTTCTGCTTCTTGTTGAATTCGAAAGAGTACAAATAAACATTTAGTGTACCATGTTGTAATAAGAAAAATTTAAGATAGTTGTTCTCTCCCTGGTTTTGCTTTTCTGTTTCCTTTCTCTCTCTCTCTCTCTCTCTCTCTCTCTCTCTCTCTCTCTCTCTCTCTCTCTCTCTTGGAGTTTGAGCCTAGAGCCTTTACTCTGAACTACCTCTCCAGCCTTCCCCCTTTTATATTTTTCTTTGGGACAGGCTGTGATTAAGTTGACCAGGCTGGACTCAAACGTGCAGTCCTCCTGCCTCAGCCTTCCAGAGTTCTAGGATTATAGCCCTGTGCCCCCATACCCAGCTTGTCTTGACTTTTTTGGGGGTGTAGGGTTGGGACAGGGTCTCACTCTGTAGCCCAGGCTGGCCCTGAACTCACTATGTAGCTCAGGTTGGCCTTGAACTCACAGCAATCCTCCTGCCTCAGCCTCCCAAGTGCTGGGATTTTACATGTGCGTTGCCATGTCTGGCCACTTGCATTCTTAACCTGACCTCTCAGCCGTGAGTGGAGCCTTCTGAGGAAGCTCCAGGCTGGTGCAGGCCAGGGGAAAGAATCCCTGTCTCCCCTAGACCCATCCAAATTGGGCACGGAGATGGATTCAAAAGCAACCTAAAATGTTTTTAGGTCCCCAGGCTAAAAACCACCACCAACCTCCCCAGAATTGAATTGGCTTTTGAAATCAGGAATGGACAGAAAACACATGACCATGTGTTAGAAAGGCCAGCCAGAGAGCACCAGGCTTAGGTTTCCAGCTCAGCTACCGACTAGCAGTGTTGTTTTGGGCAAGCGGCTTCCTACCTGTCCATAGCTGCACTTCCCGCCTCCTGCCCCATCCATCACTGGGCCCATCCGGAGAGTCCTGTGTGCACAGGCAGCCACGGGCCCTGTGGAGGGCTTCGGGGAGGTAAGGGTCTGCCAGTGGAGGAGATGAAACATGGTGTTTGTTGGGAGGAGAATCCAGTTTATTAAATTCTCAGGGCGATGGGAGGTGGGGAGAGGGGGCTCCAACCAGGGAAAGATTCAGAGTTGCTAGCAATGACGTGCTGTGGTCCGTGGAAGGAAACAGCCCAACCTGACACTAACCAGTGCCACTCATCAGTGCAGACGTAAGTAGAAACGCGTACTGATGACCTAGTGTCACTCACATCTGCAGACATAAATTTCTGAACACACAGGAGAATTTGCAGTCCTCCACGGCTCTCAGTTTCATGCTTTGCTTTCAATAAGCACTTCAGGGTTACATGTGTGGTGGGAGGAACATGTGAGCATCGGCTGCCCATTCTGCCCCTCTGGCTGTAATTATTTATTTTTCCAGATGTAATTTATACTGCTTTGTGTTTTAATGTGTGTGTGTGTGTTGATGGGATACTGGGGATTGAACCTATGCTAGGCAGGCACTCTACCACTGAGCTACATTCCCAGCCCATGCTTTTAGTGTTGATTTTAAGACGGGATCTCACCAGGTCACTAATTTGTCTACATTGGGCTCAGGTTTGCCAGGCTCCTCCAGCCTCAGATTCCCCGAGGGTTGGAAGATCAGGCCACCAGTTCTGGTACAATCCCTTTTTATTTTTTGAAGACCTCTCAGGTTGACTCAGGGCCTGCCACACTCGGAGGTTGGGCTTCCCTGACACTGCTGACCTCTCCCCTGAGGAAGGTGGCGGTCAGTACCGGCACGGGAAAGCCCAGTACACACGGGCCTTCGCACCCCTCCCCTGCAGCCTTTTGGGATTCTTTCATTAAGTCAGTAGTTGAGTGCCATTAGACGCTTATAAAGAAGAAGGGCCACTGACCACCAAGCGCTTCTTACCACAGGGTAACGTGAGGCCCCAGAGACTGCGGGGTGCAGTACTAGGAGGCGTGCTCCAGACACCCCGTGACCAGGGCTTGGAATCTCTCGATCCAGAGTTTACACCTTAATCCCTCAATACAATTCCTTATTTCCAAGTGTGGGTTCCATTATTCAAGTAGGAAAAGAAGCAAGAGATTCGGTTTTATGTGGGACTTCGTGCAGCACTTCCGTCCTTGGCTAGCCCGTGAGTAGCCCGTGAGGGACTGGAACTTCAGAAACAACCCCACGAGTTTAATCAGAGTAACAGTGTTCGTTAAATGAAATGCAGTCAGGTGAGGCTCTCGTTTTCCAACATTTCCTTTACATTGAGTTGAAGGCTCCTTGCTTGACAAGGATAACGAAGGAAAGACACAGAGGAGGATGGTCCCAAGGTCCCAAGGTGAACGTCATTCTCAAGTGGACAGGTAAATTTGAAATGAGGACCAGAAGCCAGAAGTTGGCAATTGTGTAACTTTATGGCTGGGGTGTAGCCCAGTAGTAGATCACTTGCTTGACACGCACAAGGCCCTGAGCCCAGTCCCATTACTGCAAAAATAACAAGCCAAACCTGGTGGTGCAGGCCTATCATCTCAGCAGTCTGGGAGGCTGAGGCAGGAGGATCTAAGTTCAAGCCTCGCCTGGGCCACTTAGCAGTTTGCCGAATGAGACCCTGTCTTGTAATCAGTAACTAAAACGTGGCTGGGGACGTAGCTCAGTGTGAAGGTTCCGTTCTCGGTTCCTAGGACCACACACACACACATCCGTAACTTGTTCCGGGCGGGGAAGAGGGCCGTAGATGCCATCGAGATGTTGAGCTGCTCATATTTTCACTTGTTTGGTTCCGTCCAGGATGTGGGTTCAACGTGACCAACAGTAACCCCACCATCTGCATTAACGATCTCATCGCAGAGTACAACAGGCAGCAGGGAGCGGCGCTGAAGCCGCTGAGGGCCGACCAGCTCGTGGCCAGGGCTGTGACGCTGCTGGAGAAGCTCATCGACACGTTTCAGGACCAGGGGCCCAACGGCGTTCTTCCACTCTATTATAAATACTGGATACACAGGTTGGTGCTCGTGGCCGGCGTGGGGACACAATTCCAACACCCAGCACTTACGGGAGAAAAGGTTTATTTTAACTCACAGTTTTAAGAGGTCTCAGTCCGTTCGTGGACAGCCAGCAATGGAGGGAAGGGTCTCCTGCATCACAGGAGGATCGGGGCTGGGGGGTGCTGCAGCAGTGCGATGTCCTCCCCCTCTGCAGTGACCCACCCTCCTCACCAGGTCCCCGTGGGTAGTCCACAGCATCCACATAGTAAGCTTTTGGGGTACGTTCCGCATCCGGCCCATGAGAGGGGACTTTATTTTTTCAGAATTCTTTTATTAAGTCCATAGTTGAATGTCTTAAAATGAGGAACAAAGTACTGATCTGACTAATGAATTTTTACCTCCACGATGGCAAGGCCCAGGGACGACCACCTCGGCCGAATCAGCATGGCTGGGGTGGGAGGACGCACCTTTTGTGCCTCCTGGCCAGACGTGTGGGACACTGAGAGCGCCCTCAACGCCCGTAGTATGTTGTAACTGTGCAGAAGCAGTCAGACATAGCTGAATGATGGAACATTCTAGAAAAAGGATTCCAAAAGTGACATTCCCCAGGCAAGAGTGCAGCCTCCTTTGAGATCTTGCTGATTTGCACCCAGGAACCTACCAAACCAGAAGGTGGGTCTGGATCAGCACTGTGTGCTAATATGTGAATCTAAGGGTCCAGAACCAATGGCAGATAGTGACAGTCCCCAAAAATGCCAGTGTCGTCAAAGAAAAGGTTAGGATTATTTCAGACAAAAGAAGACTACAGAGGCATGACAACCAAGGTGATAGGTATTTACACATAGATCCTGGGCACAGGGAAGTAGTCATACAAGATACAGGAGGCCGTGGGGGAAAGGTCTTGCTCTGTAGTCCCAGGCTGGTCCTGAACTCCCTGTGGAATCCATGCTGGCCTCGAACTCACAGCAGTCCTCCTGCCTCAGCCTCCCGAGTGCTGAGATTACATGCCAGCTTATGTGGTCCTAGGGAATTGGACTCAAAGCCTTGTGCGCACTAGGCACTCTAACCACAGAGCTATGCCCCCAAGCCACTTTTTTGTTTTTGAGGCAAGATCTCACTGTGTAGTCCAGGCCAGTCCTGAACTCACTATGCAGCCCAGGCTGGCCTCAAGCTCACAGGAATCTTCCTGCCTCAGCCTCCCAAGGGCTAGGATTACAGGTGTGCACCACCATGCCCAACTAATTTTTATGTTGTGCAAGGGAGTAGAACGTAGAGCCTTGCCCGTGCTGAGCCCTCCACCTGCTGAACTGTCCACACCCACAGCCCCAGAGTCGAATTTCTGAGGTTGATAGTGGTATGATGGTTTTATAGGAGCTCATTTTTAATCATTCCAGAAAAAAGTGTGTCGAGAGGAGGCAGACATGGAAAATGTTACCATTTGATATGAATATAAGTAAAGGGAATATGGAACTTGTTGTATTATTCCTTAAACTTTTCTAGAGGTTTGAAATTCTTCAAAAATGGTGCTGAAGGAATAGCACAGTGGTTAAAGTGCTTGCCTAGCAAGCACAAAGCTCCGAGTTCAATTCCCCAGTATCACATAAAGCCGGGCACAGGCCTGTAATCCCAGCACTCGGGAGGCCGAGGCAGGAGGGTTGCTTTGAGTCCAAGGCTGGCCTGGGCTACGTAGTGATTTCAGGACTAGCCTGGGCCACAGAGTGAGACTCCATCTCAAAAAAAAAAAAAAAATATTCAAAATAAAAAATCTGGAGCGCTGGGGATGATAGAGCACCTGCTATGCAAAGCCCTAAGTTTGATCCCCAGCACTGTTGGGGGGGGGGGGGGGGGACAAAAAAACAAACAAACAAAAAAAAAAACACCTTTGGGCCCTGTGGTGTAAATCTGTAATCCGAGCACTGTGGGAGGCTGAGGCTGAGGCAGGAATATCTCAAAGCCCAGCCTAGGCAGTTTAGTGACTTAGTGAGACCCTATCTCACAAATCAAAATAGAAATTGGCTAGGGATGTAGTTCAGTGCGAAGGCTCAATCCCCAGTCCCACGAAAAAAATAGAAATATTAAAAAATAATAATAATAGGAGAGTGTGCGGGGTTTGAAAACTGCTGAGAATGTTAGGTATGTTAGGAAAATACAGAAGAAACGGGATGAGAACAGGTTTTTCTCTCATCGCTGATGCTGCCCAGCTTTATAAGTGTCAGAGTTAGGAGCAGCGATGTCACTCATAAAATAAGTCCTCACTCACAAACCTAGTCACTTTATTATTTTTTTTAATTTTGTGGCGCCGGAGTTCAAGCTACTACTTTCCCAGCCTTTATTTTTTATGTTTGATTGTGAGACAAGAGTCTTCTTAAGTCACTAATCGTTACATTGCTAAGCTGCCTGGC
This sequence comes from Ctenodactylus gundi, assembly GCA_004027205.1. Lineage (NCBI taxonomy): Eukaryota > Metazoa > Chordata > Mammalia > Rodentia > Ctenodactylidae > Ctenodactylus > Ctenodactylus gundi. Next base: position 80,679 of record PVKB01002844.1, on the reverse strand, counting down.
TGAGCTCAAAGTTGAGATTCTCCTGCCTCAGCTTCCCAGCATATGAAGATGATGTGCCCGCACCACCTAGCTGATCCTGGTTATTTAGTTATGAAAACAAGTCACATGGAACCAGAGAAGGCGCCCTCACTGTCAGGGTAGCCGGTGTCCGTCCTCTCCCGGGACCCCGGCCCCTAGGATAAGGGACAGTCACTGCCAGTAACCCAGTCACCCCACTTTGCTTCGCTTCCAGCGGTCAGCGGGTCCGTCTGGGGAGCGCCGAGGGCCCCGAGGTGTGGATCGTGGGTCTGGATGATTCTGGGTACCTGCAGGTTCACCAAGAGGACAGCGGCGTGGTGACGGTGCATCCGGACGGCAACTCTTTCGACATGCTGCGGAACCTCATTCTGCCGAAGCCGCGGTAGCCCGGGGGCCTGGTCGCCGGGGGCCTGGCCCGGCCGGACCGCGCGTGCGCAGTGGCAGCGACGGCGACGGCGCGTGGCTCCGGGACCGGCCCCCCCCCCCCGCCCGCGCGTGCGCACTGCGGAGCTCGCTCAGAGCGTTCCGCTTCCGTCCGGCCGCGGCGCCCGCCTTGAGGCTAAGCACCGATGTAGCATTGCAGGGGGATTTTTTCTCCTTCCAAGTCATTTGTTAGCTCTATTTTTTTTTTCTATTTTTCTGATTTTTAAAAGTTTTGCTTTACTGGGTGTTTGAAGATGCTTCCTACTGGATGGCTGCAGATGGAAGATTTAGTTTAGGTGACGCCCTGGGCGGTGACTTGCTCTTTGGAGCTTAGATTTGTGTTTATTGGGAGAATTTTTCGAACATCAGAACAGCCATGGGATAATTCAAATGATTTTCTAACCCTTTTTAATCCTAAAGCTGGTTAAAAAAAAAAAAATCTGAAACAGCCTCAGGCCAGGCCAGTTAGATTGTGGTGACCTTGTTTCCGAGTACCCAGAGGTGGCATTTTCTCCGCAGGACACGCAGTGCGCTTGATCATTGTTTTGTTAAGGAAGAAGAGGGGAGGTAGACTGTGGCCACGGGGGTCTGACCACCCGTCTGAAATGGCTGTGGAGGGGCATCCCGCTGGCGTGGTGGCAGTGACCTGTGGAGGAAATCAGTTAATGACGGTGACGTTACTTAATGAGATCACCTTCCTAAATCCAGGCGGACTGTGCACCCCGGCCAGAGGGGATCAGGTGGAGGAGGAGTGGAGCTGATTTCAGGGTCACTTCAAAGTACGGGACAGCCCTGCGGACTGCACTGCACTCAGGAAATGCACGTGTGTGTGTGTGTGTGTGTGTGTGTGTGTGTGTGTGTTTAACTTTAAAAGAAGACACTCAAAATCTGATGTTCCAATCTGACAGAGAACAAAGGGAGCGAAGCCCCCTGCACTCGCGCTTCCAGATGCTCGCTATGCTTTTTCTATCCTCTGTCAGACTTAGGAATCACACGCACTTGTTTGGAACCTCAAGATCTCAATTTTTGTCGTCTCTTCCCTCTTCCTGCCGGACCCAGCCGAGGTTGGTGGACGGAAGCCGAGGGAGTGCGGCTGGAGCAGAATCCCTTCCTGTGCACTCGCACCGTCTTTATGCAGGTCTTAGGCAGTCGGGCTTATTCCAGAAAGTTGTGGTTTTCAATTTAAAAATCTGTCTCCCTTTAGCCAGGCAGACAGCCCCATAGGAAGAGAAAAATAACATGGTTAGTGAGGTACACCAACCCGAAATGTGTTTTTTGAAAATGCAACTGTAAGAGAACTTCGAGTCATTTTTGCAAATAAGGCTTCAATTAATAATTATTTTTGTTAAAAAGAAAGAAATCACTCTCTCCCGAATGCCCAGATATTCTTTTGGAATTAATAACGACTTTAAGTACAAGTCCACACTACCCCCAAGTCACAGAACGGACCCCCTCGAGGGGCCGTCTGCACAATATCACCGCGGACAGAGCGCTCCAGGGTAACGTCGCGAGTTTCATTTCTCAGACTTTGTAACATAAGGCAAGTCATCTTGCAGCGCTGCCGTCATTACGTGTTTGAATCTCTTTGGGGGATTATTTAATGAAAAACATGTCATGTTTTGTTTTAAGCTGAAGGCCTATTCTGGACAGTCCCACTTTGGAGGAAAAAATGTTATCATTTAATTTCCTTTCTGTAAATGAAAACTAATGAAGTGTGGCCGTGTCGAAGCTGTCTGAGATGTTCTGGGCACAGCACGTGGCCTCCGCATCGTTGAGCCTCCCTTTAGGAGGGTTCTTACACACGTGGGAGAGACATCCAGTTGTCTTGAAGGAGACAGAAACAGGCTTGAGGCCTGTAATCCCAACCCTGTAGGAGGCTGAAGCAGGAGGATCGCAAGTTTGAGTCCAGCCTGAACAACTTAGCTACTCATAGAAATCTGAAGGTTGTTTCAAAAACCAAGCATACAAGATGGACTGGGGATGGGACCCCGCGGGGCTCAGTCCCCACCACACACGCGCACGCGCGTGCGCGCGCGCACACACACACACACACACACACAACCATACATACAAAGGAGCACCATTGAAAGCAGATGCTGTGTTTTCCATAAACCTGATTTTCCCTCCTCAGAACCAAAGACCGGTACCATTGTGCTTCCTAAGTGAAGGTGCTGCTTGCGGGTGGGGCTGGAGGGCCAGCGGTTCCCCACACCTAGCAGCCTGGGATCTCGCGGAGCTCTAAAGACTTAATGAGAACGTCGCATTTTCATCCTGAGAGCATGGCGAATCAACTCAAGACCGTGTAATCTATAGAATGGCAGCCCCTGTTTAAAATGAACTGTGCACCTGGGGGTCCTGTGGCCCCACTGGGGCAGCGCGGGGATCCCGGCAGGAAGCAGTGGAGGAAGGAAGGGTGTGCGGCCCACAGGTGACTGAGCAGCCCCGGCGACATCCTCACTCGGGAGCAAGTAGCCCATCTGGGAGAGCCCCGTGTGCCCCACATACCCCTCAGCCAAGGAGACACTGGGGGGCCTCCCTCTACATCTGCTGGCTCTCCACAGAAGGGACACCACAGTCCTTATTCCTGGGTCATACTATGCATCTTTAAAATAAAAGAAGGGGTAAACCTTCACTTTTTTTTTATAAAAATCTTTTCAAATACTTACTTCTGAAAATAATCACTTTAAACCAATGCCTATACAAAGCAGCTGTACCAATAAACCTGAAGTTTACAGCTTGGGCTCACTTTGTTCTTTCTACAGATTTCATTTCTGAACATAGACGGATACTTTGGCAATAACATTTTATTTATATTGAAACTTTTTACAAAATAAATAGTTTTACATAGGAAGGAATATGTATGGATTTCTAAGTATTCAGAAGTTGAGTGGTTTTTTGGTTTTTGGATATATTTGACAAGAGAGAAAACCTATTATTCCAAAGAATTAAAGTTAGCAAAACACAACAGTAGAAATAAAACTTATTTTTTGTAGCTGAGATGAGAAGTTTAATGCAACAACTTAGATTCTGTTCGTTGAGGACTTTGCTTAGTCTTTTGTGAAAACTGCTTGACTTTTGTCCAAAGTATTTTTGCCCCGAGATTTTAATGCCATGGACAGTGCAGAAGATGAGGAACAGCTTGAGTCGCGCATCCTGGGTAACCCAAGGGCCACGACTCACCCAGGTTCGAAGCTACTTTAGTTCGATGGCATTTACATATGTCCTTGGATTCTGTTTTATCTGTGGCAGCCCTGCCGCCTACCTCTGCTGGCTACCCCTCCCGATTAGTTAGAACCTGCATAGACTTTACACACGGGCTGGGCTGTTGGAAACCTCCCCACCTTGGGGTGGGGGGTGGATGGCCTGGCTGACAGGACTTTTAAAAGGATGAAAGGAGTCGGGGGTACACAGGCTGTCATGGATTTCCTTGGGGCCCTTGGTGTCTCTGTAGAGGTATGAATGGAATGGCTTTTCTAGAAAAGAGGCTGCGAGAATATAAAGGAATTCCTTTCCTTAGGAGGCCCCATGGAGGGCCAAGCCAGGCCTGAATGGGCTTAGGCCTCAAATCCATTTGATCTGGCTTTTTTTTTTCAACATGGTACATGTTAAGGCCCACTACATTTTTTTCTTTTTTGTGTGTGTGAAAGAGAGGCATATTTATTAAAATACTTCCTCTTACCTCGCCAACGCCTCACACAAGGCAAGGAGGGCTTCAGTGTGCAGATTTGAGGATGAAGCTAACAATATTAGGTTGCCATGGTAACTGCAGGATAACTGTGTTGCGCCCCTGGCCAGCCAGAAGCCCCAGCCATTCTCCCTGTTCTAGGCAGTGAAGTCTGATGTCCCTTCAGTTAGTGTTTTTCACTAATACACATTTTATTTTTCAAGTCCACATGTACCCTGTGAAGCGCACTGACATGACCGCGTGTAAATCCATAATGGGGTTACCGCTTCGACAGTAACTTTTGCTACTGCTTGGGAAAACTTCGCGTTCTGGACATGCTAAAGACAGCCCCCAAGGTTAATAACCGGGTCAGCACAGAAAAAAGGTGTTTTGGCAGATACTTTATTGAAAAATGTGGTGATGTCTCCCACTAATCAAACCTAAGCTGTTCAAGAATCAGGGTTTTATTACAAGAGACTCGTAAGCATCAAAAATACGACCCTCGGCTGTTCTGTGCCCAAGGGCGCGGCGGGGCAGAGGTGTGGCCGCCCTTCCTGTGCTCCAACCTTCTGCTGAGTGCCATATATTCCTCAGTTGGCAAATGGAACCCCTTGTGCTGGTAGGCCGGTTTGTAGAGAAGAAACGGGCTCCTCACCAAGCGGCAGACATGGGGTTGGCAAAAGACCAGTTCACATTTTGAGAGTGCTTGGTATAGATGTGCTTCGAGGAGGAGGCATTAAAAACAGGTGAAAATGCCTCCACTCAGAAGGATGAAGTTTCCAAGAGTAAACCTTTTTTAAAAAATATTTTTGGAAAAAAGCAAAAGCAAGAAGTGTTTGTAGTGGGTGGGCAGCCAACGGAAAGTTGGGGTGGCTCAGCGCACCTATCCAGGCTGGAGCCGAGACAGGAGTTTGAAATCGCGACATCTTTAAGCAAAACGAAGCAGAAACAAAAAACGAAACAGAAGTCATGGACGCTTTAAAAAAAAAAAAAAAAAACACTGATAGTGCCTTAAGAAAGGGTCTCTGTTCACCTGTCACAGCCACTGTCCCTAGGAAGTGCTCTTGCTATGTAGAAAATGCTTTAAAATGCTTTCTGCGCTCTGTTAAGCACGTTCCTGCCCCGCAAGGTGCAGTCTACTGACGGTGCCCATATTGCACATGCGACGTCATTAACTTTATTAGCACTACTTGTAGAGAACACATACCTGTGGACTGCAGGTCTGGGCGGGCCAGGCGGGGCTTTGCCAAGGAACTGAGCTTGACAGGGTCATTCTCATAAAACACCGGGCTATATATTTTTCCTTCTTTTGCACCTAATGCTTAATACATATGGAAGGTGCTATTCATGGTGTTATCGGGGGTCTCTAGGGGCCAGGGAAGTAAGAGCTTGTTAACATGGCTGTGAAGCACACTCGTGTTCCAGCACAGACGCACAGTGTCCCTCCCTTTGATCTTGGCTTGTTGATTTTTGCATTAAAGACTGTATATGAAATACTCTCCCCTGGCACAGGCCTCTGATTCCAACACTCTTGAGAAGCTCAGGCTGGAGGATCACAGGTTTAAGTCCAGCCTGGGTAACTTAGTGAGACCCTGCGTCAAAATAGAAAATAAAAACGGGCTGGAGATGTAGCTCAGTGGGAAGGCCCTGGGCTCCATCACCAGCACCGTCCGAAAAAAAAAATTATATGAGACTCGTGAATGACTGAAGGCCAGTGAAGCTGTCATTCAGGGGAAGGTGAGATCCCACTCTGCCTTTATTTAAGAATGGAAAAGGAAAAAAAGAAAACGCTCTGAAGGCAGGACTTCCTGCCCCTGCGCCCGCCCCCCACTCAGGGGCACTGCGGGGTGGACCTCGTGGCTCTTCCACGGCGCGTGTCTGTGGAGCCGCGATGCCTCACATTCCCCAGTCACCCAGCGTGAGGACAAGGCGAGACTCCTTCAGCACGATTTTAAGATGAGGAAACCCGCCGCCCCCGGGCTGGCGGGGGTCTGGGCGCTGTCCGACCCCGGAGTGGGTGGGGGACACCGTCCGGTCCTCCCGGCTGCAGGCCCTGCCTCGCCCCCGCCCCCCACGCCGCGATTATGGCATCTGCCACTTTTTTAAAAAACCCTACAAGTGGCTGCGGAGTCCTATTAAAATAGTCGTCTCTGTATAAATTAACTCGGTGCGCACACAGGCCGGCGCGCGGTCACCTGCCGTTCGTGATGATGACCGAGGCGCTCAGGCAGTGCGGCCGCGGCGCGCCGGGCGGGGACGCGGCGGCCGGGCCGGGGAGGCGGGACCGCGGCGCGTAGGTGGCCGGCTCGGGCGCCCCGGGGCCGCAGGCGACGCCGGGCGCGCGCCGGGCCAGCACGCGGTGGCAGTTGAGCAGCACGAGGGGCAGCGGCGCGGGCGCGGCCGGGGGGCCGGGGCCGGGGGGCGCGCAGCAGTCGGGCGCCGGCCGCGCCCCGTCCCGGGGCCCCTGGCGCGCGGCCCTGGGCGGCCCCGGCGCGGGCTCCTCGCGGTAGCGGCCGCAGCTCGGGAAGGGCGGCGGGGGCGGCGGCGCGCGGTCCTCGCCGAGTCTGCGCGCGGCGGCGGCGGGCGCTGCGGGGACAGGCGACACGTTAGACGCTCGCGCCGGGTGGGCGGCGGGTCACGCCCCGGCCGGCGCCCCCCTCGGCCCCGCGCCCTCCGGGTGTGCGGTGCAGGTCCGCGGACGCAAGTGGAAACATCCTCGCAGGCCGATTCCAAGGTTACCAGGGTTCATCCTCCTCAGCGTGGGAGCAGAGCGGGAGAGAGAGAGAGAGAGAGAGACAAAGGGACAGGAAAGGACAGACCGCCAGTCTATCTCTAGAATCCGGGAGGCCGAGGCAGGAGCATCGCGAGTTGGAGCCCAGCCTGGGCAACTTAGTAACTTAGCAAGACCCTGTTTCAAAATCAAAAATGAAACACGGCTGGGGGTGTAGCTCCATGTGAAGGTCTTGGGTTCAGAAATCACAAGGGGAGAGGGACGCGTGTAACTCATGACCAATAATAATACAACACCTGTGACATTAGCAGCTACTCAGCTGGTTTTGTTCCTGTTGGTAACACAGTACCTAATTCACGGTGCTGGTGTGCGCCGCGTTTCCAGGCCTAAGGGCCCCAGGAAGCTGGTGTTGCTTCATGGTGGGCAGGGCAGCAAGGGGTCAAGTCAGCTGTCCCTGATCACCCACCTTTTCGCTTATCCCTCCGGTTGTTAACATAGCAATAAAATGAAATTTGTGTGTCCAATCACGAGCTAACCCCGAGACACACACATACAAGTAATTCCTTCAGATGTATCTCAAGTGGAAGTAGGAATAGAACCGCACCCCTGGCATCCCAGCGTTCCAGAAGGCGGAGGCAGGAGGATCCCAAGTTTGATTGAGCCCAGTCTGGACAACTTAACCACAGAGCAAGATCCTGTCCCAAAATAATAATAGTATCGATAGCCACTTAATTTCATGCGACACTGTGGGTATCGCTCAGTATGAAGGCTACCGGTTCAATTTCCAAAACCCCCACACAAAACAAATCTATCTTATTGGGAAACGCTTCCAGCTGTCCTCACAACACCTTGCTCGGCGTGTCCTTGACTATGTGCAGATCCCAGGGTGCGGACTGGCGTGAGGGCCCACATCAGAGCACTGCCGGCTCCCAGCAGGGCCACAGGTGAGCAGCAGGCCCTGGCTTGGTCTCTTCTGAGTCGGCTATTTTCAAAAACACGCCTCTCCTCTCATCCCCGAGAAGCACAGACTTCCCCATGATGTCGCCCCTTATTGGGTGCAGAGGTGACGTGCCGCTCGGCCTCCGTGGGCACAGGAAGCAATGCCCGCCCACCGCGACCCCTCCTCTAATTCCTCTCCAGGTGTGTGCCAGCACGACCCCTCCGGACACATCATCCTGACGTCACCTGGTGTTTCCCCTCACTTAGTGACACCCGTGCCCTCTGGGTCTGTGCTCTGAGCGGTAGTGAGCATGGGTGAACGGGCACCCGCTGCCTGCAGCCACCGTCTGGACTTCTGCTGCCCTGCCTGGGGCTGGTTCCATGAGCAAGCAGGAGTCCACGTCCTACAAATTGCTGGCCTCTCCTCCGAGGACATCTGCTTAACCTGCCACCGGGAGGGAGAAGCTAAGACTATTCCTGTCATCTGCGCCGTGGCTGAACTAGCCCGCCGTGGCCGGCACCTGCAGTGTGCCAAGCCGTGGGGCCCATGTCACCTGCTGTAGGATCCCATTTCACAGGTGAAGACCCTGAGCCTAGGCATTTCTGTTGTTAGGCTTGGGTTGGTGAGTGGCATCTCTAGCCTCCAAGCCGTGAATTTCCACTATTATTTTCTGTACTTAGAAAAACTAAGAACATTAGTACAGGTCTGTGATCCCAGCGCTCTGGGAAGGTGCGGCAGCCACTTAAGGAGACTTTGTCTCAAAAATGAAAAATAACAACGGGCCGGGGTTGGAGCCTAGTGGGAGGGCCTGGGCTTGACCTCCAGTACCACAAAGAAAGAAGGGGGTGGGGAGAGAAAGAAGAAAAAGAAAGAAAGAAAGAAAGAAAGAAAGAAAGAAAGAAAGAAAGAAAGGAAGGAAGGAAGGAAGGAAGAGAAATAAGGAGCTGAGCAAACAAAACCTGGCACGAGAACAGGACAGCACCCTCCGCGCCCTCCTCACTCTGGGTGACCTGGAAAGCCATCTGTGATGTCACTGCAGCTGGGCTGTCCCCAAGCAGTCTCGAGAAACTAGTTTGGGGAAGCAGGACCGAGGCCAGGAGGTCGTGGGGCCGGATGCTCAGTTCGTCCTTCGCACTGCCACCCGTGCCCCCATGCCCAGGGCTGCGGCCCAGCCCCCTCACCCTCTCACAGCAGGGAGCTCCGTGTAGCAGGGGTTGCCCAAGCCGTGAGCATTCTTTTATCCTCCCACCCCGGGGTGGTGGGAATTGAACCCAAGACCTTGTGCCTTCTAGGCAAGTGCTGTACCCCTGAGCTAAGGCTCAGCCCGGAGGATTCCTCTCATGTGCGCCATCAGCCCTGCCACTCTGGGAGGCACCTGGCCACTCCCGGCTCCCCCCACCACCTGCCCTACAGACAGGACCCACCTTCGTAGTTTGGCACAAAGTGCCTGGCAGCATTCACGGGTGGCTCGGAAAGGCTCTTAGCTGGAGACGGGCTGCTGGGCACGAGGGGGTTGGCATAATGCCACTGGCATTCGCCGCTGGCTGGCAGCGTGCTCAGGAAAAAGCGTGCCACCTCACATGGGGATCCCTGGGGCTGCCCGAACTTGGCCGGCAGCACGGGCTTCTTGCTGGCAAAGACGTGAGACTCCAGGGGCAAGTGTCCGTAGTGGTAGGAGAAGGGCAGGCTGTAAGGTGGTGCATATACAAGGTCACTGCCTTCGGAACGGAGCTGCTGTTCTGGGGAAGCCAGGGTGCTGGCGGGGGGACTGGCTCTCCAGCCTCCCAGCTGGCCACAGTCCAGTTTGTCCATTTGGAACGCGCTGTACTGCTGCACAGTAGAGAAGACAGATTAGGGGCTGCCGGGGTTGGGGGGGAGGGACTTGGGCCCCCTAAGACCCTACTTGAAAGCTGGCACCACAAGGCCCTGTTGAGGACAGATGCCTGGCAAATAGTCCCCGAGTGACCAACCCTCAGGTGACAAGGGCGTCCCCACTCCAAGCTGACAGATACTGGTCACACATGGACACTTGCCACTTCCCAGAGCACGCAAACTACATAGGAAAAGGAAAGATTTTCACTTTACAAAACACTATGATCTGGGCACAGTGGTGCGTAGCTGCAATGTCAGCTACCAGGAGGCTAAGGCAGTGTGGCACCTGAGCCCTGGCATGAGACCAGCCCGGCTACACAGTGAGACCCTATCTCAGAAAATGCCACCAAAACATGATGGACTCATGTTTGGTCCACATGTGCGAGGATCCACAGCCCCGTGTGTCCTTCCTGCCCTATTCCTGTCTTTCACAGGCCTGGTCTCTGGTCTGGCCCACAGTGATAAGCCTCCCTTGTGTTGCAAACGTAATCACTGGCGAACATGCTGGGGTTAGCCAGGCATTATGGTGCACGCTTGTAATCCCGGCACTCTGGGTAGCTGAGACAGGAGAATCCCAAGTTTGAGCCCGGCCTGGGCAACTTAGCAATTTAGTGAGACGTTGTCTCAAAATTTTAAAAAGGCGGGAGAGGGCTGGGAATGTCGTTCAGTATGAAGGCCCTGGGTTCAAGCCCCAGTATCACAGAAAAAAAAAAAAAGTGCAAGGTGTGCCAAGACCCAGGAATAGGCGTGAGCTGCACCTGCAATGGGTGTGGTACCTGGAGAGGGTAGGGGCTGGTTCTCAGCTTCGGCTTCATCTTCGTGCTTTTGGGCTTAGCTAGTTTCCTAGTTTCTTGTGAGGTAGGCAAGGTGGTCCTCCAGGAGTCCTGGGTCTTGGAAGTGGACACCTGGTCCAGGGACAGCTGAAGTTCCTTGTATTCGATATCCCTGGAAAGCGAGAGCAAGCAGGTGATGTCCGGCGAGCAGGCGGGGACCACGGCTGCGCTATCCACCCCCGGGCAAGCTCTTTCTCCGAATCCTAGTGTGTACCCTCCCGAGTCTGGGTGTGGCTGGCACTTGAGAAAACTCATCCTTGGTGTGCCCCAGGCAAGGTGACGTGGGGGCGGGGGGGCCAGAGCAAGGCTACTGCCATGGGGCAGGGACAAAGGGAAGTGAGTACAGCTCTCCTCAACTTCATACAGCCCCCAACACAGGGCCTGGGACACATGGACCACCAGGAGGCTGTGGAGGCCAAGGGAAGAGAAAGAAATCCAGCGACCAGTGCACGCACATCTAGCCTCTCTCTCAAGGACCGTGGCCAGCATGACTGGGGGACTTAGGGCTCAGGAGCTGGCTTCTGGCCAAGTCCACTGTCACCTCAGGGGGTCCTTGTTGTGCTACGTTGGTAGAGTCATATTCAGGGCCGTGGTGGTCACTCCACAGTGCCAGCCCACAGCCGGTGGCTCAGGAGAATACAGAGGGAGCTAAGCCACTGCTTCCGGACGGGGTGCCCAGAATCACTCTACTCCTCAAACACAGTGACTTTGCCAGTCATTTTCTGGGGGAACCTAGAAGCTAAACCCCACAGCGTTCAGAACACAAACTCAGACCCTTCCTGGGGAGGCTGGGACAGGTGCAAGGTGACGTGGCGTACAGAAGCTGAGGCGGGCACAGTGCTCTGCATCCCTGGGTGGGTGCAGGTACACGTCCTGTTGCTTCTACCAGCTTAAATTATCTGAGACTGAAACTGAGCTTGGCCTTTAGGGGTTTTCTGTTTGCTACTTTTCTTGTGCACTGGGTGCTAAACCAGGGCCTACTCCCTGAGCTATTTCTCCAGCCCTTTTAAAAATTTTTATTTCAGATAAGGTCTCCCTGTACTGCTGAGTTGTCCAGGCTGTACCTGAACTTGAATGGCCTCTCTCCTCTGCCTCCGAGGGAGCTGGGTTACGGCATGTGGCCCTTGTGGCCTTTTAAGAGGCTAGGTATTCACCGTCACTTGCAGCCAGCTATCTGAGAACATGAGGTAAGTGGGAGATTTTCTCTGTCCCAGGTAGCAGGAGCGTGTGAGATGACCCACGGATGTGTGGGTGCTGAGGACACAGGCTCGGGTGCCGACCGGGATGTGCACTCTCTCTGCACCCTGTTCAGGGTGGGTGGCCGCCCCCACGCATCTACCCTATGCCAGGACAAAGCTTCCTCTTCTGCATCCCCTCCCCTTCCTACCACTTGACCTTCCATGTTGAGCATAAAAGGAGTTTGACCTTCCCAAGCCACCAGATTGTCCAGGTGAGAACAGAACAGGAGACGAATGGACAGCTAAGAACGAAGGAAGGAAGAAGGCGGCGCGGCTCGGAGCGGCGTGATGAGGGGGGGAGGGAGGAGAGGCGAGAAACAAATACGGCTGACTTACGTGAGGACATAATTGACACTCACGATGCAGTGCGGCCGGGACGAGCGGCTGTTGTGCACCACGGTGGCGTAGCTCTGCACCCACACCCAGCCTCCCAGCTTGGACAGCAGCCGGTAGTACTTGGTGGTGACCTGGCCCTTCACCAGCACTGTAAGCACAAGGGGACATGAGACAGCTTCGGGGATGACACCCCCCACCCAACAACCTACATCCCTGCTTCTAAGGCTCTGGGCCCGGGGACACCTCTGAGGATTTGACAGCAGAACTGGGCCTTCTCCTCAGCAAGGGTGTGTGTGTGTGTGTGTGCGTGTGTGTGTGTGTGTGCATGAATGTTGCCCATAATCTCGAGGAGTCCATACAGCAGCCCCTTCTCACCCCGTAAGAACTCTGATTAACAGTTACTGCTTTTATTCAGGGAAACAGGCCATCCCAACAATAGCACGGGTAACTGCCAGAGTCATAGAACTTGATTTTATTCATTTATTTACTTAGTTACTGGTCCTAGGGATTGAACCCCGAGTTACACTGAGTTATATCTCTAGCCCTTTCTTATTTCTGATAAGGCGCTAAGTTTCCCAGGCGAGGCTCATATTTGTGATCCTCCTGCCTCAGCCTCTCAGAGCGCTGGGATGACAGGCCTGCGCCACCCCAGGCTCTGGCTGGTTTACTCTTTAGAATCCAAAACACCACAATTACGCTTGAACCCCTCACACCCTTAAAGGCAGTGGGGCTGAGTGATGTAGTTACTGGAATGACACAGGAACTTGAGGGATCTCGGCTCGGTGTCAAATGGCTGCTGCAGTGTGCCACTGCCCGGCCAGGCGCAGGGTCACGGCGAGTCATTCGCTCCTCCGCTGCCTCCTCATTACCGTTTCTACTTTCTTCCCAATTACCTGTGTTCCTGGGCCAGGAATTTCCTATGTCATCACGGAGAACAATCTTGGGCTTGGTGACACAGTTGTATAAAGAGGGCCTGTGGGCCCGTCTCTGTGCCTGGGTGTCAACTTGGGCTGCTGAGCCGCTCCCTAAAACCTCAGCGCACCCATAAACTAATTTCCCCTCAAAGCCTCCCAGGGGGTGGGACTGAGGGGGAGTGCTGGGGGGGAGGGTAGGAAATGCCAGAAGCTGCTGTGTTGGCAGTGGGGAGGAGAAAGAGAGGAAAGGCACTCCCAGCTGCTCACTTCCGGCTCTAGCACACTCCTTCTGCCCTCCCCCTCCCCCCAGGCAGAGGAGCCCTGGCTTCCAACCCCTAGCTGCACAGATGGGGTAGTAGGTAAAGGGGCTGAGTTGGTGGCTGCTGGCTCACGCACAACATTTTCCAGCCACAGAGCAAAACGCCCCTAATCCCTGCCCAGATTCTCCTGAGCGCTGTAAAAATGCTTCAAGTATGATAGCCAAGATGTCATTAGCCTTAACATATAAAGACTTCACACCAATCAATAAAAACACCAAAAGCCGAAAAGCAGAATGTTCAAAAGATGTGACCAAGCAATTCACCAAAGAAACACAACCAGACGAGCCACAGGAGGAGCCCACGCTCAACTCACGTGCTTAACTCGAGTGTAGACCGTATCTGCCATATCAGCAAATATCACAAAAGAAACCCATTTTGTGTATTTGTGTCCCACTTTAGGAAACGGACAACACAGGCAAATCGAGAGAGACAGAAAGCAGACTAGACTTTGCAGGGAACTGGGCAGGAGATGCGGAGGACCAGGGTGCTGGAGACTGGGAGTGCTCCGGGACCAGGCTGAGGGTGGGTGGGGCAGACCAGGATTCCCAGTACTGGGGAGGCTCAAAAACACAATCAAACAAGTCACTGAGGACGCCACTCAGTGCAAAGGCCTTGGGTTCAATTCTTAGTACCACATTTTTTTTTTTAAAAAAAAGGTGCGTTTTATATTCTGTGAACTTTGTGTAAGAAAGGACTGAATGACACCAGGCAGTGGCAGCTAGTCAGAGGCAAAGGCGTTTTCATTTGCTGATGGAAGAGCCCTGAGAGTGCCCGACTGGCTGCCCACCCTGTTCCCAGCCCTTCCAGGATGGGTAAGCCAAGGGAAGCTGGCACAGACTGGGACAAGGGAGGCCTCCCAGAAGAATGTACGGCTCTGACCAGCACACGACAGCTGACTCTGGCAGCTGACGGCCATTGAAAGGACAAAGAACAAGGATTTGCAGCATGATGGGAACACCCAGGACCCGACGTGAAGAAAAGACGACCCGGAAATGCCCAGAGCACAGAACACGAGCGTATGCGCGCACACACATACACCCCAGCACACTGGGATTCTGGACAAGCAGCTCAACATCGGAGCCAGGCCTGGCAACACAGGCCTGAAATCCCAGCCCTCTGGGAGGCTGAGGCAGGAGGACGGCAAGTTCAAACTCAGCCTGGGCAATTTAACAACTAGGCAAGACTCTGTGTCAAGTCAAGAAACAAAAAAAAAGTAATGGACTGGGGAAGTGGCTCACCGTGAAGGCCCCTAGCTTCACCCCCAATTTAAAAAAAGAAAGCACCTAAGAATACGACCATCTACTTTCCCTTTTCTCATTCTATCTAGATACTTCCTGTTATTTCTTACAACATTCCAAAAGCCTCTCCAGAATTGTTTCTGTGTCCGCTACCTTGGTGAGGACATGGAGAAGTTACCGAGCACGGTCCCCAAGCCCCGGGCTGCAGACTCCATGGGTCCATGGCCACAGGACGATCCCACGGGTGGGACAGACGAGTGGTACGGGAGGCGAGTGCAGAGCCAAGCTCCGCCCTCTGTCAGTGAGCTGTTAAGATTTAATGACGCTCTGATTGACAGGAGGTGGGGCTTCACTACCCCCTTCCCCATCCTATCCTTGGGAGAATGATCTTCAACTAAACTGGCCCGTAGTGTCACAAAGGTTGGGGACCCACGTTAAGAGTATCTCTCTTATGGGCTGAGTTGCCTCCCTTCCCCAAATTCACTGATGGTTTTGATCTAAAATTCCTCCCCCAACTCTACTAGGTTTGGAAGGTGATTGGGCCATGGGAGTCATGTGCTCATCAGCGGATTCATCCATTGGCAGTATCATGCGCGGTTGGGAGGCGGGGCCTGGCTGGAGGGATAGGTCACTAAGGGGGAGACCCGGAAGGGTGGACTCCTGTCCCTGGCTCCTCCCTGTCCCTCTGCTTCCTGGCTGCGTGGTGAACAGATCCCTGCATCAGGCCCTTCTGCCACTGTTCCTATGTGAAGCCGGATGACCATGTGGGGCTGAGCCCTCTGAGGCTGTGAGCACACCTCTCCTTTGAGCTGTGGGTGTTGGGTAGTGACTGAGACCCTCCCACGCTTAGGTAAGCACCTTGTCCGTGAACTGCCATCATCCAAGGAAGGCCAGCCCTCGCTGCCACCCTGTCCAGCTAATTATGTACAGCAAAGCTGGCAGAGGGTCACTGGAGCGCAATGTCCCAGTCAAGGTCACAGACACACCAACAGTAGTCAACAGTTCTGCCATCTTCTCGTGTACTGAGTGAGGGGTTGGGGGATGCGTGCTGAGGATCCAAGCCAGCACCTTCACACTAAGCTATATCCTCAGCCCATTTTCAGACAGGGTCTTGCTAAGTTGCTTAATTGCCCAGGCTAGGCTAAAAATTGTAACCCTCCTGCCTCAGCCTCCCTGAGTGCTGGGATTATATGCCTGCGCCACTGGGCCTGGCTTCTCTTGTTTCTGAATTGCCAATTTAGCTCACGTGGGAAAGACAGCTATACTCAATCTAATTCATTTTTTAAAGTATTTTTTTGTTAGTGTGATAAAATAATTACTTCAGTCGTAGGGGGTTTATATCTATATCTATATTATATTGTGATCATTTTTTATTTCCTTTCACCCCCTCCTTCCTAGGTCCCCTTCTCACTTTCCAAAGAGTCCACTTCTCTGTGTTCTATAATCTTCCTCTATTTTGTTCTTTATTTGTGTGTGGACTACAAGTGCAGCGCAGCAGTCAGAGTGTTTGCCCAGTATGCACCAGGCTCCAGCATAAAGATTAGCTGGGCGCAGTGGCACACACCTGTAATCCCAACACTTGGGAGGCTGAGACAGGAAGATTTCCCTGAGTTCAACGCCAGCCTGGCCTACACAGTGAGCTCAGGAACAGCCTGGACTACAGAGCAGGACTGTCTCAATTTAAAAAAAAAAAAAATGTGACCTGTAAATAAATAAGTAACCCACAGACACTGGTCTCATTTCTAAGCTCCTCTCTGCACGTGTCTGGAGCTGTGGACACCTTCCCTTTCCCAGTTCCCTCAGATCCCTGCAACATCTGGACATAGCAAACTTCCGGTGGGGTGAAGTGGTCAGTCACACCCATCGCAGGGCAGCCACCGGACACAGTCCCTACGAAGGCGTGCTGAGGCCTGCACAGGGGAGGGGCGCTGCCAGGGCCAACGGCCAGCCCACCTGGACTCTGAGACGGAGTGGGCAGTGGGAACCGAGGAAGAGTCAGGAGCCCACCCGGCAGCCTCCAGGCCGGCCTGGGAAATGAACAGAGCAGCCCAGCCTCACGTGCCACCCGGGGGCCACAGCAAGTGTGGGCAGGGTTCCTGGGCTCCTGTCCACCCCAAGAGCCGCACATCTAGCCTCACCGGACGCGCCCCTCCCATCCTGCCTGTCCTCAGTGCCTCTGCCCCACCAGCTGGCCCGGCACGCTACTCACGGAGGTGGTGCGCGTAGCGGAGGTGGAACGTGTCGCAGCCATGCACGTGATGGTACAGTGTCTTCTCGATCAGGTCCTGCGGCTCGTGGCCAGTCAGCTCTGTCACCCTGGGTGGAAGGGGAGGGAACCACAGTTCCCCGAGTTACTCGGCTCTGCGGATGGTTGACTTTTGCCGACTAATCAAGTGCTAAAAGGCTCTGGGGAAGAGATGTTGATTTTGGAAACTGAGAATGACTTTTTTTTTTTAAGAAGTGAGTGAGGCTTTGAGCTCAGAGCGGGAGGTGGCAGAATTCATGAGCAGGGATGTCCTTCTACAAGCCTATGTGGTGGCTTAAAACTGCGGCCTTTAGCAGAGTGAAGCTTATTTGAGGGTGTTTAGGGGGAACTTAGACTCTGGCATTGGAAGAAGCTGCCATGAGGACACGTTTTTCCTTATTTTTGTTTTGAGGAGGATCTTGCTCTATACCCCAGGCTGGCCTCAAACTCACAGCAATCCTCCTGCCTCAGCCTCCTAAGGGCTGAGATGACAGGCACGTGCCACTACACCAGCTAATCTTTACGGAGCCTTGCGCTTGCCAGGCGGGCGCTCTGACCACGGAGCTACGCTCCCAGCCCCACACCTTGTTTTACACAGATGCTCCATTTTGCATTTTGTTCCACAAAATGGGCACTTGGATTGCCTCTATTGGGGCCCAAAAAGTCACCGTACAGGGAAAATATAAAATATCAGAGCATAACACAATATGCATTATGAATCTAGACCCAGTGATGCAGGCCTGTGATCTGGGAGGCTGAGGCAAGAGGATTGTAAGTTTAAGCCCAGCCTGGGCAACTTAGTGACTTAGTGAGAGCCTGTCTCAGAATCAAAATTCAAAAAACAACAACAAAAAAAAAAAAGGACAAGGATGTAGCCCAGTGTGAAGGTCCTTGGTCCCATTTCCCACGATGAGAAATAACAAAATAACAAACACCACAAGTCTGTTCATTTTTCCTAGGCATGGCAACTTCTGGGGTGCCCAGAGATCGAGGCTACGGTGTGCGTGTGAGCTCCCACTCTGTGCCCCTCCTCTCCCGACTCTGTGGCTGGGCAGCTCCTACCAATGGGAACTTGGGAAGAACTAGAGATGTTTAAGCCTTGTGTCATCGGGAGATTATTTCCGACCTCTCCAGATTGCAAATATTGTGACTTCACAGTAAGCCTTAAACTCTCCATGGAAACAAGAGCCTTTTCCCAGCACTTACACGACACAGTCCCCCTCACTGTCACCATGACTGGGCGTATTCGATTCCCATTCTGGCTCTTTGAAGAGTCATGGCTGTCACACTTGAGACCATATCAGTACCGGCCCTGGCACCGCTGTGTTCATGGGTGACAACTGTGTGCGCCCACGGCATGGTTTCCCAGGCTTGGGGCCATTGAGCTGAGAAATGTGCCTTTCGAGGAGGTGGCCCTAAAAGGTCTTGGTGACAGATATTCAAGGACAGGTGAAAGAGGGGACAAGAATGGATTCCAATGGGGGCAAGGCCATGGCGAGAAGCCAGTTCTGGGGATGGGGTGCCAAGGAGGGTCAGCTGGGGACCCTGCTCCCCCACATATGAAATGCTCATTGTAAATGAAACCAGGAAACTTGAGTTTTCACCCTCAGACCTGCGTCCTCTTCTGGTGGCTTACACTCAGGCTTTGGGCTGCAAAGTCTCCAAGAGCCTTGAGTTCCCCTCAGGATGGCTCAGTTTGGGGTACACAGTCCCATGGTGGAGAGGGGACTTCAGAGCCTGCAGACCAGGCATCCAGGGCTCAAAGGATTAGTCTAAGGGCCACCTACACCTTCCAGCCCCATCCGAGTCTCACTTTGTGTGGCAAGAAAATTGAGACGTCCGCTCCCTCCCCTCCACAAGAGGAAGCAGGTGTCTATGCCGCCTGAGGATGAAAGAGACCGCGCAGACCCTTTGGACGTCGAGTCACAGAACAAGGGCCCCTACATACAAATGAGAGACACGCATATTAAGTTTCTCGTCAAAGTCCACACTGGCTTTAACAAATTGAAGGGTTAGGGGAACGGCTTGGCAGGACGGTCTCCTGGATTTTTTTTTTTTTCCCACCAAAAATCCAGTGTCTGCAGACCTGTTGGAGGGACCTGCCAAACCCCAAACATGGCTGAGTTCACCCATCCTTAGCAAAAGCACCAGCTACAGTTTCAAAGCGAAATACCGCAAAACCCCAAAGAATCGGATCTCAGGTTATGTTGAGTTCAGCTGTGTCTGGAGCCAGGCCCTCCCCCACCCCCCCCAGCCCATGTCCCTTGCTCCTGGGACTTGGGGCCACGGGCTGTGCCAGCCCCTTGCTGTTGCATGCAGAAGTTAGTGACTACTGTCTGCTCAGGGTTGGGCCAGCCCAGGGGCTGAGCCCCCAGCCCAGAGGCCTTTCAACGACTACCGGAGCTGCAACTGAACTGGACAAGGCCCACAGCAACTGGCAGCAATTCTCCAGTCACGTGTTGCCCGTCAGTCCCTCTTGTATGACAGCGTTCAGGAAATGCCTCCAGGTTGTTCTAGAAGCTTTGTGATACTGAGCAGGAAGAACCGCAGAGTTCAGACAGGAACAGGAAGTCTCCTCCAAGACGGACCCCTTCTGCTCTCCTTCCTTGGACAGCCACCCTCATCTTGAGGGAGTGGAAGCCCCGGCCGGTACCTACAAAGGCCACACCTGAGGTGACCTTCCAGCAGCAGTGGCTCCCGAGCTAACCTCCTCCATCTCTCACTGGAAAGACCTTCTGCATTTCAAAGCTACGTGAAAAGACCTGGTGGCATAGGCCTGTTATCCCAGCACTCTAAGAGGCCGAGGCAGGAGGATTACAAGTTCGAGCCTGCTTGGGCAACTCAACAAGACCGTCACGTGATGAAAACCTCCAAAATGGTCCTGGGTACACAGCACAGTACAAAGGCCTTGGGTTCCAACCCCAGCACTGCAAATATATATATATATATATATATATATATATATATATATATATATATATATATATATTAAAAGAAAAGGCCCACCAGTCTTTCCCCTGGGGACCTTCTGTTCTTTCTTGTTCTTGAGAATTTGTTGAATCTTAGGTTTTCCCTGAATTATCTGTGAAATACTAGGAGGTGAATCAAGGGACAGAGAGGGCGAGTCCGTCTCCCACCCTCCCAACCCCCTCCCCGGTTCTTTCAGTTGTGACCTCGGCTAGGCCGCTGTCACCCTTCACAAGAGGCTCCTGTGTGGGGAGGGTGTCCCTGGTCACCTCACCCTCCGCACTCTGAGGCAGCTGGCCCAGTTTCCTCTGCCTCGGCCCCTACTTCTGCAAGGTGAAAAACAGCATTTGTCACCAGTTGGCTGTCCCCAAAGGTGCTGGCAGTCTCCTTTCTCCACCCCCCCAAAAAAAAACCAGTATGTGGTTAAAATGAACAATTTATGAGAAGTTTTTATAAGCACAATTTTTTAAAGTTAAAGAAACCTGGGTGTGTGGCACATGCTTGTCCTCCTGTCACTCCAGGAGGCCGAGGTGGGACGTTTTTGCACAGTGAGAGAGTCTATCACCATTTTAAAAACAACTGCAGTACTGGAGATTGAACCCAGGCCACTGCGCTGAGCTGCATTCTCAGCCCATTTTGTTTGTTTGTTGTGGTTTTGAGACAGTCTCATTAAGTTGGTAAGTTGCCCAGGCTAGACTGAACTTGGAATCCTCCTGCCTCAGCCTCCCCCGGTGCTTCCATTATAGGTCTATACCACCAGGTGAGAAAGAGAGAGAGGAGAGAGACAGAGGAAGAGAGGAAGGGCCAGGGAGGCAGCTCAGCCTCATGGCCCTGTATCTATTTTCCAGCAGTGTAATCAATCAGTCAGTCAAATTTAAAACTAAAAATCAGAAAGTCCGTGTGGTCTACGATCTGCCCTGGCTGGATGAGACCCCAGGCCCTCTAGCCTGGTCCCCTGAGCAGGCCTGAGACAACAGGAATCACACTTGACCTCATTCTGTCCCCCTCCTAGCTTGGGGGCCTGCGTCCCCCAGGGAAGGTGACCTCACTGCTCCGGACCTGCGCGGCTCTCGCGGACCCGAGCCCGATTCCTGAGGCGGACCTCCGTGCGTCTTCGACTAAATCCACGTCTAATCTGAGCTCTTAGCGGGGCTTCCCCCTCCTCGTGGTTTGGCTTAATACCAGTTTCCTTTATACCACACCGGCTTCTGTCGTCGGCGGCGACAGGGCAGGCACCACACTCACCGGGAGTCCAGGAAGATCAGCTTCAGGTCGAGGCTGGCCCTGAACATGAACATGTTGCTGTGGAGCTTGATCTCGGTGATGGCGCTGGGCGGCAGCGACTGGCCCACGGCCACCAGCCCCACGATCTGGTAGCAGGAGTCGTACAGGGACATGTCCAGCATGTACTGCCTGATCTTCAAGTAGCCGCTGCAGTGGATGACCTGGGGTGGGGCGGCCGAGGAGCGAGCAGAGGGCAGGTTAGATGGCGGCGGTGACTCTGCTGACCGGGTTTGGGCCGGCGCTCACTTCTCCTGGCCTGGTGATTCAGAAGGTGCCAGAATATCCCCCGCCCCCTTCTCCTGAGCTGTGCACCTGAGAATGGTTAGATCATCTGCTCAGCACAAATAAATGTGCGTGCCCTTCATAGGAAGCCATGGCAAGAATAAGTGTTGTTTAAACAACTGGCCGAGCCCAGGAATGCCACAATCAAAAGCCAGTATGCCAGGCCTCTTGGTGCAGTCTTACAATCCCACTTTGGGAGGCTGAGGCAGGCAGGAGGATTTGCAAGTTCAAGCTCAGCATGGGCAACTTAGTGACTTAAGGAGGCAGTCGGGGTGGAGGTTTGGAAGGCTGTGGGGGCCGGTGCTGAGGGCATAGTTCAGTGGCTAGAGAGCTTGCCTAGTGTGGTTCAACTCCCCAGCACCATATAAAAAATTAGCCAGGTGTGGTGGTGCACACCTATAATCCCAGAAGGCTGAGGCAGGAGGATTACCATGAATCTGAGGCCAGCCTGGGCTACACGGTGAATTCAGGACCAGCCAGAGGGCCTTCATATTGAGCTACAGCCCCAGCCCTTTTTCCTTTTCCTTTTTCTTTTTTTGAGACAGAATCTCACTACAACCACTAAGTTGTCCAGGCTGAGCTCAAACTTAACGATCTTACTGCCTCAGCCTCTCAGAGTGCTGAGTGTACAGGCCTGTGCCACCAGGCCCAGTTGACTCCCATTCCTGCAACTAAAATGCGGCTAGGACGCTGGGACTGACTGGAGGTGATCTGGGGGCTGCCACCCGGCATGGGCTCTGTTGTTACCGTGACATACGCCATCTCTGTGAGCGTTGGGTTTGTTCAAACATCCTGGGAGTAAGAGCAACACCTCAGTCTCCGACTGCTCCCCGCTGCCCTGGACCTCGCCTGGCAGGTGGCTCCCAAGCTCTGCCCCAGGGCCCCTCTCCTCTAGGCTTTCCCCCTCATAAATCTGTTTTCATCGGTGCACATTGGTAATACACAATAATGACATTCATGCTGGGGGAGCAGGCACGCCCTGCCCTCCTGCCTTCCTCCTTCCCCAGACCCCCTCCCGTTCCCACACCATCTATGTCACGTGATGAGCCCCAACAGCACAGGAGCAGGCATGTGGGACCCGGACCTGGCAGGAGGGCAGCTTGGGCTCCAGCTCACAGTGCGGGCCCCGCCCAGCTCCTGCTCCCCACCCTGCCGGCCCCATGTACCTTGTATCCGCTGCAGGTCAGGCCCGCGTTTCTTTTGGCCAAGACACACTTCATGCGAAGGAAAAACGACCTCTCCATCTCGTACTCTGCAGGCAGGAGCGAGGCTCCATGAGCTGTCCTTCTCTGCCCCGTCTTCCTCCCAAACCGCACAGACACATCCCCAGGCCCACCCCACGCAGCCAGAGGCCTGCTCCTTTGTGCCAGCCCTGCCAGCTAAGCAGGGGGGAGAGATGGCCCCGCCCTGCTTCTGCCTCCCCACAGGAGGCAAAACAGCTTGTGATCACAGCAGGAACCTTGAAAAGGCCAGCCCAGAGTCAAGAGGTGGCCTGGCAGAGCTCCACCTGCCACTGTCCCCTCCCTGACACCAGGGAAAGGGCCTGGGCCAGCCTTCGGATGGGCACCTGGCCTGCCAACAGCTCAAGTGTCTGACTTTCCTCAGGGCAGCAGATACTAAGGACCACAATCCAGTCCCTTTCCCTGGCAGAGGGAGCCAGCCACTCGCACCTGCTGCCAGCCACACAGCAGCCGCAGGCCTAGCGTGGCCACGTGAAAGCTCTGGCCTTCATCCTTAGCTCTGAAAGGGGCGAGCGCCTCCAGGTCCCCACCTTCCCAGGACCCCCTCACAGCCATGGCGAGACCAATCTTCCTTTCCTTTCTGTCACGGGTCACACACACACGATCTCTGGCCTTGCCACTGTAAATGTGCGAACGTCCCCTCTGCTTTAAAGGACACCGGCATTCCCAGGCACACACAGAAATGCCACACCTCCGGGTGAGGGCCAGGTCACCTACTCTAAATAAACAGCCACTTGGTGGAGGTTAATAAATTAATCTTTAAAGAAGCGTTACCACTAGGATGGAGGCAAGTTCTTCTACCCTCCCTGAGAGCGGGCACCATTTTCTGGAAGTCAGAGAACCACCTCAGATGCTCCTTTTCTTGGCCTGGTTGGAGAGGTGGCCATGTTTTACCCACAATTCCTCCTGAAGCTGCGATCTGTGGGCATAAAACTTCCCTCTAACATGGCTGACTGTTGGAATCATACCGATAAGCACTGAAGTGTAGAAGCCCCAACCTAAAACATATCGCCTGGAAATTAACGATCCATGTCATGGGAAAGCCCACCTCACACATAAAACAACGGGCTCGGTTCAGCTACAGAAAGCCACCAGCCCTCACTTTTCTGGAGGCTGTGGCTGGAGAAAGGGAAAGAGAGAAGGGTAGGTAATGGAATCCCGCTCCTCCGGCACCCTGGGCAGTTTTTAAAAGCAACAGCAACACAATGTCCTGAGGTTCCTCTAAGGCTCCTATGTCTGTGTCCACTTTTAAAAGAATGTCCCAGTGAAAAAATTAGAGTCCAGTGTGGAGCTTTCGCTTGATATTTTTAAACTACAGTAAAAGACATATTGCCACAAATCCCTCCTCGAAACACTTCTCACTTTGACCCACGCATCCTGTCACCCCTGCCACCCCCGGAAGCAGTTCTCGAAGTCCTCTGTCACTAGCGTCTTTACCACGTGGGATCAAAATTTGGTGACTGCTGCCACCGAGGGCCACCCGACAGAAGGGCAGGCTCAGAAGCACAGCACAGCCACCTCCTTCACAGGATCCGGCACCAGCCACTTCTGACTCCTCCCCGAAGTCTGAGTGGCTAAGAAAGGCCTGGTTTTCTTGAGTCAATCTGGGACATCGAGGCAGCCACAAAAGCACAACAAAGACACTCATGAAAGGGGGCTGCTTCAGAAGGCAGCAAAAATGATGGGTGTGTTCGAGGTGAGGGAGAGTATTTGGGGTGGGGTAATACTGTTAAAAATTTAAGTATTTACTGTTTTTTTCAATCATACTCATACTCCATATTCTCCCCTTGTGGTAGAAATGAGTTTTTTTAAAAAGATAAGGTCTCGCTCTGTCATCTAGGCTGGTCCCGAGATCGCTAGGTAGATGCCCAGGCTGGCCTCAAACTCACAGCAATTCTCCTGCCTCAGCCTTCCCAGTGCTGGAATCACAGGCACGTGCCGCGCCATGCCACCATGTCCAGAGTATGCGGAGAATCGAACCTAGGGCCTTGCGCTTGCTAGGCAAGGGCCCTAACTGCTGAGCTACACCCCCAGCCCAGAAATGATTTCTTCGGGGTCACTATTCCCTTAAAATTTAAGCAGGAACGTAAATACCCCGGGCTGCAGCCACAGCTCATCTCCGAGGCCAGCACCACAGGCTCTCTCCCTAGGAATGCCGAGACTCATGGCTATTTCTGGAGATACAGCCTGGGGACGAGGCCGCACCTGGCAGGGGTCTAATAACCTAGCATGCCCCTCTGGGGCCCCTCTTGTGCACCTTAGAATAACACTTCCCGGGAGACAGCTGGAAGACTGGAACTCGTGGATTTCTCAACACACTTGATCATCTTTTGCATCTTGTTCCAGTGAGGAATTTTGGCCAAGTTGGGTACCGTAGTCCAAGGCACACAGGGGACCCATTAGTCAGCATGCCTGCTGGGCCTCCCAGAGCTGCTGGAGGGAGTTAAAAGGCCAGGGCTCTTGGAGCAAGTTCTGCGCCTTCCTAACACTCATCGCTGTTGTAATTTAAGGACTCATTTGCGCCACGCCAAGGGCTTCGTCACTGATACGTGCTGGGGCACGAAGCCTGGGTCGCTGCCCAGAGTACCCTTCTTAAACGCACAAAATAAATAAGATTACACAAGAAACTAACAATATTGGAAAACAGTGATCAAAACAAACACAGAGTGAAGCAGATGGAGACGGGCTGCTTTAAAACTACATTAAGTAACAAGATCCAGTAGCGGGTCTCATAACTCCCAATTCCAAAGCAGCCGTGAGCGTGGACCATATGTTTAAATATCTACAGCGACCCCAACACAACATGAAGATATCTGCAATGGCTGTGGTTAGCAAAGCCACCAGCACTGGTGAGCCCAGGAGAGTCTGCAAGTCACAAGCAGAGGAAGTGCTACACTTCACCACAGGAAATACAGTTGGAATTGTCCCCTCTCAGTTCCCCAGCCCTGCCAGGCCTGGGGTCCTATCCTTAAAGGCAGCAGCCTGGGTCTAAGCCATGGCAACCGTGTGGTTTAAAGCCAACAGGACATGAGGGGAATTAACAGCTTTTGGTTACTTTTGTGCCCAACTCAACTCTGAACAGTCTCGGACAGTAAGGAGGGGCTCAATGGTTTTGGTTTAATAGGCAGAAGCAAGCCAGGCATGCCCAACTGTGATCTTAGCACTCAGAAGGCTGAGGCAGCAGGATTTCAAGTTTGAGGCCAGCCTAGGTTACACAGTGAAATACTGTCTCAACAAAACAAAACAGACCGGTGAAAGCTGTGTGTCTGTTCTGGTTCCATGGCAGGTGTTGCAAGCCGAACCCTTGGGTCACAGTTAGGAACTGGGTCCTGTTTCTTTCCAAATACCTTGGAGCAGGTGATGGTGAAGAGGTGGGTGGGCCGTGAGGACAGCTGTCATCTCATCGTGGTCAGAAGGATGGATGTACTCATAAATACTGTTGCCTGTGAGCTCCACCTGCCGAGGAAGGGGAGGGTCAGAAATGTCACCAGTCCTGTCTTTAGGGTTGGTGTGATGGGGAGGGACCAGCTGTGTCACAAGTTCACACGGTACCCAGGGCAGGACTTTGATCTCTGCTTCAGACCCACACCTTCTCCAAAGGAGGAAATGTTTGTCTTTTTTTCAGCCAAGCTCTGGACTTCCTGCCGTACTTCCTGAAAGGTCCTGAGGATGCCTGGGAGAGCCAAGAGGCAGAGAGATGAAAAGGTGGCCTTGAAGGTGGGAGCACAGGGACCTCTGGGTAATGTCCTTTAGACAGAAGGCAGCTGGGTGAGAAGAGACTCCAGCTAAGGCCTCTGTCCTAGTCTTCACTCCCATGGGGTCTGAGGGGACTGGCCAGCAGGGACAGCTGCCGCAGCCCTGCTCTCCTCCCTCTGAGAGTCTTGTGCACTCAGGCTCAAGAGCAGGACTCCCCTCTTGACAGAGGACCTTTCTTCCTCAGCCCTGTGCTGTGCCCCGCAGCCACTGCCAGCCTCTCTCGCATTGCCAGAAATGTGTCTCGGGCCTTCCTGGTCCAAGATGACTGTGCTAATTCTGTGGCTCCCACCCAGGGGCGTGGCTGGGCCTCTGCATGACCTGGAGGAGGGCCTGGGCCCCCTCCAGGGAGCCACATGGCGTTGGTATTATTTCCTGGGGCTGTGACCTCCACCTTCCAGCATCACCTACTTGCAGACACACGGCCCCAGGACACCCTAGCAGTGCCCCCACCATGACCATGTTGGATAGGAAGGTATTTTACAGAAACGGGGACCGCAGGAAAACACCACAGCATGTTTTTCACACGAATCCAACTCCTGATCCTGACAACCTTCCAAGTATTCTCCTGAACATAAATGCCACAAAAGGCCACATGAAGTGTGGTAAAAATATATGGCGAACGTTCGTATTTTTAAAAGCATTATGGAGGAAGACAACATATTGCCACGAATCCCTTTCAAAATCCTCCCCCTTGCCTCCAACACACTCAGCCCATCATTACTGCCACTTTTCTTTTTGTGAGACAGGGTCTCACTCTGTAGCCCAGGCTGGTCCTGAACCCACCAAGTATCCCGGGCTGGCCTTGGACACAGGGCAATCCTCCTGCCTTAGCTGGCATTACAGGGAGGTACCACCACGCCCAGCTTATGCCCCTTTCTGAAGCAGTTCTGGAAGTCCTCTCTCCTGAGTGCCTTTATGAGGTGTGATCAGAAATTCAATGATAGCTGTTGCCAAGCGCCATCCATCAGAAAGGCAGGCTCATAAAAACAGGACGGGAGGTAAAAGTCAATGTTCCCAGTTAATTCAAGACACGGAGGCAGCCATGACGATGTCACTAAAGACACTCGCAGCAGAGGGTTTCTAGAACTGCTCCAGAAAGTGGAAAGAACAGTAAGTGCATAAGGAGTGTGGCTGACGCAAGGAGTCTCTGGAGGGGTCGGTCTCTCGCGGGGGCGAAGACCAACGTGGCTTCTGCTATAACAGTCTTCTTTAAATTTAAATAATTACTGTATTTCTGATCATCTCTCTCGGCACCGACTTCTCAAGCCCTGGATGGACACCCTGACACACCGGAAGGCAAGCAATGGTACAGAATGTTCCAGAAACCATCTCCAGCACCACCGCCGCAGCCTTCCAAATAGACGGTGGGTCCTAATTTTAGAGCCATCATCAATACAGCTGAGGATGATGAACAAGGACAGCCAGTCAGTGTACCCCACTGTTGTCCAGGGGACCCCCCAGAGGCAGTGGTAGTACTTCCAACACCCATGGGAACCCCAAAGCCCAGCACAAGAAGAAACTCAAAGCACATGAAAAGTGCCCTTTAGTGAGAAGGACCCGGGAGGTGGCAGTCTGAAGACATCTTTCTTAGCCCCGCCCAAAGCAGCAGGCCCCCAAGGCAGCAGAGGGGCCTTGTTGCTGGTTTTGGTATTTTTAGGCACGTGGATCTGCTCCAAGGATATGCCCCCATGGCGCCAACGCACGGCCCAGCCCAGCCAGGGCCGGACAGCTCACAGAGGAACCTCTCCTGGGAGCCACAGCTCCACTCACACCAGTCCTTGGGACCAAGGGGCCAGAGAGGAGAAATAAGTGACCCAGGCCTTCGAGCCAGGTCCTCCAACTTTCAGGTGCACTCTTGGCCTTTTCTATTCCATGTAAGTGACGATTCTGGCCTGCTAAGCAGACTTGTCCTGAAAAGGCGTTCGCCTGCCTGTTTCCTGCATTGTTCAGGGAACATTTCCTTCCCACATTCCACAAACAGCAACAGAGAATCCTACCGCCCTACTCCTGGGCTCTGGGGGACTCCAGCAGCATGAGCCTGTGGGAAGCATTATCATGTGATTTCATTTTTTAAAAAGAAAGAATAAGAATGAAACATTCCTATTTCAAGTCATTCCTGTTAAAAGTTTTCATGAAGCGGCAACATTGAAGCCAGTTGTTGGAGACAGGTCAATTTCCTTTTTCCCTGGGCAGAAACATGGAGTTGTAGGAGATGGTTTTTTTTTCCAATTCATTATTTCAATAACTTGCTTTATTTATGTTACTTGTGGTGCCGGGAGTCGAGCCCAGGGCCTTCGCATTGAGCAACATCCCGAGCCCATTTTTGGTGTCTGACTTTGAGCTAGGATCTCATCAAGCTATCCAGGCTGGGCTCGAACTTGAGATCCCCTTGCTTCACACTCCCAGAATGCTGGGATCATGGGCCTGCACCACCAGGCCTGGCTGAATAGATTATCTTAAAAATAAAAAATAGAAAAAAAATTTATTGGCTGATCATTTATTTTTTCATCCCCATGTGTTTAGGGAGAAAGAAAGAGCTTTCTGGTATGTTTAAAATTCTTTTTGAGAAAGAAGTATGTAACTGATATCTTTGCAAAGAAATGACATTAGGGACTTGCAGAAAAATTTGCATCTTTGCTTGCCAGGGTCAGGTTTGATCAGATTTGCATTGTTTTTCTTTCTTTCTCTCTCTTCTGAGGCAGGGTCTCGCTCTGTAGCCCAGGCTGGTCCTGACCTCACTATATAGCCCAGGCTGGCCTTGGACTTGGCAAGCCTCCTGCCCCAACCTCCACAGAGCCGGGATTACAGGCATGTGCCACCATCCCTGGCTTCATGTGGTGTTGGGGAATTGAACCTAGACAAGAATGTCATTCCTCCAGCCCTGTTTGCGTTTTAATCCTAAACGAGTTCATCTATTTTTTTCTCTTTTCCTCTTTTATTTAAATGATACTGGAGATCCAACTTAAAACCTTCCCACTGAGCTCTATCCCCTCCTTCCTGCCCTTCCCTATTTCCTCTTGACTTTGAGGCAGAGTCTCACTGAGTCACTGGACTGCCCAGGCCGCTGCAGCCTCCCAGAGGACAGGCCTGCGCCCCTGGGGACAGCCACGCCACCCTGAACACACCCAAGCTTGTCTGTTTGCAGAGTCCTGGTTCTTACTCCAGGCTGGAAAAGCGTGAAGGGGCAAAGAGAAATCCTGGCTTCTCTGAATCTTGGGTCCATTATCGAACGGACGGGAAAATGCTAAGGCCGTCTAAGAAAAACAGCCTTCAAATAACGGAAATATTTTTACAGAACAAATTTTGGAGTGATAAAACAGCTCTGACCTTAAGTCAAAATTACGGTTGACACGGTGTTTCCTGTATTTACATATCTATTCGTGCTCTCGAATGCTGGAACAAATGTGACTACCTCGCCAGAGAAAGAGAGCGCGTGAGCTGTAAAACTCCCCGGGTCTCATACATCAGCCTTATTAAAACAGAACTTCCACAGGCTATTTTCGTATTTGTAAGACCCTGCTAGCTTCAAAATGAATGACTTTCCTACTAAGAGCTTTTTTATGTTTTGCTGAATAGCTTCGCTTCCTGCCAAGGGGGCTGCCTATGACAAATACAACACAAAAGGGGCGGAGTCTGCGGGAGGACGGCGCAGGCCCTTGGGAAACACGGGGTCTTCCGAGCGGGGTGTTCCGTTGCATATGGCAAATTAAACATTTTCAAATAAGATGGCTTGGGTTTCAGGGTTCGAGTTATGTCAACAAACATAAAACCCCATGCTTTTTCTCTTTATTTCCAACGGGAGACAAGCAGGTCTTGTGCCCCAACGCGACACCAGTTTTACGGTTGTGCTGCCAGCATCGATCTCAAATGCTACATTTTCCTTTATGTGTCCCATAAACAGCTGTTTCATCCATATCTATATATTTTTAAGATGGATACTAGTTACCTCGATGCCACACAACTTGCAACTTAAGGAAATTTGAACCACTCCTTACATATACCTATAAATGTATATACAGCAGCTACACAGGGTTTCCCCCTTCTTTAAGTATGAGTAAAAAAAATTACATTAGAAAAAGAAAAAAACAGGAATAAATCATTCAATGATGTGCCTGGCTAAGAATACTTCTCCTACACTCTTTTATCCAATATATTTAAATGCATGTATATATTTTCTGTATGTGTGTAGAAACCAAATAGAATTTTCAGAATCAAAATATTTTCCTATTTTTAAGCACACGGCCCCGGGACAACTTACACTGTGTAGTTCTCTCTGCCATTTTTTCTAGTGCCGAAGTTTACAGCCATGATTGCTCATTTACCAGTTTAAGAGCAAAAAAGAAACCAATAAACTCTATCATACAAAGCAGATTTCTCATTCCAACACTTGTAAAAACAAAAAAAAATTCATAATTGCATGGAGACAGGCATACAGCCCATAAAAAAGGTATACCCTCCAATCGATGATTCACATAATTATTTGGAGAGCTCAGATCCAAATCGGAACAAAGCAGAACAATCCCCTTTGCTGTGAATTTTGACAGAATTCTGGCAAAGTGAGGGGCCTGTGGGGGATGTGGTCCTCCAGACGGACTTCAACGCGACTTCACAGGAGCCTCAGTGAAGAAGGTAAGGTCACGGGAGGTCACTGAAAGTTCTTGGACATAGCTGAGCACCAGGTACACAAAAGCTATTAGGACTACTGCTGTACACCAGGAAATCTACAGGAAGAGGTCCTCTGCCTCCTGGGTGAAACGCAGCAAGTGTGTGTGCATGTCCTGTGTGCAATGGTGCTCCGCACACACTACCGCTAACTTTCACAAAATCTAAAAGGTGCAAAACATCTTTTGAAAAAGTAGTTGGATACTTGGCAGACTCTTCAACACTTTTCTATTTAAGTAAAAGGGGACAAAATGAAACACACGTTGTGATTCTGCTGAGATTTCCTTCTGTGAGCTGCAACAGGTTTTAGGGAAAGTGGCTGTCTTATTTATGCGGTTCCCCGTGGAATACTCCCCAGACACTGGTGAGGGGCTCACATCGGCATTAAAGAGTTTTTGTTTTGTTTTTAATAATGGAGATAGAATCCAGGGCGTTTGTTCTGAGCTACGTACCCAGCTGATTATTTTTAATTTTTGAGACACAGTCTTGCTAAGTTATTAGGTTTCCCAGCCTGGGCTACAGCGTGAGTTTAGGACCCGCCTGACCTACAGAGCGAGAGCCTATCTCAAAAGCAAACAAGCAAACATTAAACCTTTGGTCCTCCTGCCTCGACTTCACAGAGTTGTGAGACTACAGACCTGTGCCACCAGGCCTAGCCCTCTCTCCTTTCAAAATGACAATAAAGTTTTGTATTTCTGCATCTGATCACAAGGAAACACAAAGCTGTTCGCAGCGCTGCCAAGGTCCCTTGTGCAGAGCTCATCATGAACAGGAGGCATGCCTGTCGCCTCTCCAATATTTACTGTATAAACTACCAATCCAGCGTATTTCCTACGAGAAAAAAGTGACAGAAAAGCAGGCTGGTGGACTGAGCCACTGGACTGAATGAATCGTCATGGGTGGTGCACATTACCTAGTGACATGCTAGGACATCCTCAATGGGCAAGCAGTACAGCCGCAGGCACAAGGCCTCAAGTCCAACCCTCAGTACCAGGGAGGGGCCTTGGGGAAAGGGGAAAGGGACAAAGAAACAAACAGAGAGAGAGAGAGAGAGAGAGAGAGAGAGAGAAGCCCAAACGACTGAGCACCCAAGGACTCAGCCATCTAAGGGTATCTGGCTTCAGTAGAGCTCCCTATACTTTATAAATCACATTAAATAGTTATTTCAATCTGTTTCACATCAGATTCTTAAAATACAGTTAGAGCGGCCGTTATTTTATTATTTAAATTACAGTTTTAGGATATGAAATTCCTGCCTATCAGATAACAAAAACCGTATCAGCATCAATGACTCCACTTCCCTTTTTTGCACTGTTGGGGAGCTTGGTCAGATATAAATTAACACTCAATAATAGTGACTATCTATTTTAAAGATTTCGACCAGACATCTTTAAAGTACTTGATTTGCTTCGTTGTGTTGATATTATCATAAGACTTTCCAAGATTTTATAAATTACAATTGAAAAAGGTAACGAATCCAATTCAGTTATTTGGCTGCAGACACAGGAACCAGACTGGATCAAACTAAAAGGCCCTGATTAATTGTAAATAAGGCAAGACAAAAATTCAGAGAATAATAAACAGGAAAACTGACCCACATTTTGGGGCTGCTGGGGATTGTGCCCTGGGACTCACACATGCAAAGCATATGGTCTACCACGAAGCTCCGCCCCCAACCCCACAGAAATTGTAAATTTCACATTCTCCAATGAATCTCCAGTTCAATAGGCACAACCATCCCTCAGACCTTGCAGGACAATAGCTAAGCTTTTCTAAACTGCCAGGGAGAGTTGGTCTCATAAAAGAAGAGAAAAGAAAGCTCTAAACCATTATTAATAGCGAATCAGTTTCTTTAAAAAACCACTTTACAGAAGCAGCATCCAGGCACCTAACCCACTTGGATGTGAGTAAGGACAGACAGACACGGACCCCAGATGAGTTTATTAAAAATGTACTGGCAGTACTCAGTGTTAGAGCCCGTGCTTGGCACAAGGACCTGGGTTCAATTCTCCAGCACCACTTAAAAATTAGCCTGCTGTGGCAGAGCACACTTATAATCCCAGCAGTCAGGAGGATGAGGCAGGAGGATTGTCATAAATTAGAAGTCAGCCTGGGCTACATAGTGAGTTCAGGACCAGCCTGGACTCACTACTTGAATGAGAGCCTATCTCCCTCCTCCCCTAAGAAAAAAAAAGGAAAAAAGAAAGAAAAGAAGGAAGAAAGAAAAAAGGAAAAGTATTGGCAAAACAAAGACTAGGAATACACCTAACATTGGCTTCCAAATTTGGGTTATTTTGTTTTTTCATGCAAAAACTCAAGCTCCCTTGAATTGGCCAGTTTCGCTTTGGCTGTCTGGAAGGGGGGGCGGGCAGAGCAGAGGCTCCGCCTCCACTCCGGAGCCCACTCTGTCATTTAATTGCAGTGAATCTTCGCGCTGATGAAAAGTCACAATGACTGTTCTCCGTGTAAAGAACATTTGGTCCCTCCAGGTACCAAGAATGTGTGTGACGCTCACTGCGACACTCCACCATTGAAATGAGACGGTGAGCAGGAACACCAGGCTCACCCTGTCTGGACTTGCCTCGGGCTTCTGAGGAAAGAGTTGCTGAGCCGCCCCCGCCCACCCCCAAGGGATGAACCCCTCTTCCACTGTTCCGCAAAAATTGAACTGTTCTAAGGCGAGCAGGACGTTGAGGTGCACAACAGTAGTA
Organism: Ctenodactylus gundi; assembly: GCA_004027205.1. Lineage (NCBI taxonomy): Eukaryota > Metazoa > Chordata > Mammalia > Rodentia > Ctenodactylidae > Ctenodactylus > Ctenodactylus gundi. The sequence continues at coordinate 47,004 of PVKB01002844.1, read as the reverse complement.
ACATGGGTTTTACGAGTTTCTATCACAAGCATATAAAATGCTTTACTGAAACAACTACTGAACCGGAAAAACTCAGGGAAAAAAATGACCCTGAATTCCATGGGACGCTCACAAACTTTCCCCTTTCCTATCTGTGCCCCCAAATGCTTGCTACATAAAATGCACGTAACGCTGGGCCTGTCATCCCAGCACTCTGGGATGCTGAGACAGGAGAATTGCAAATTTGAGTCTGGCTGGGCAACTTAGTGACTTCAAAAGACTCAGTCTCAAAATCAAAAATTAAAAGGGAGCAAGGGCTGGGGATGTAGCTCAACACGAAGGCCCTGGGGTCAGTCCCAGAACCAGGTCCTGGCACACACACCGCAACCACACTTACCTCTCACCTCACAGTGACCCCTGGTCCTGACCAAGTGCAGACCAGCATCTCTGGCCTCCCCTGTGCCCTCGGAGGAGCTCTTTTCTGTGCCATCTAATATCACAGGTAAGGGGCCATTTCAGGGACACGCTGCTCATTAACCCCCCAAGGGAAGAAGAAAGTGAAAAGATAAAATATAACCAGAACGCAGTGCCCCTCCTTTGAGGCGTTCCAGTGAGAGGATTTTGCAATTACAGATTAAGTTCCTGAACAAAAGCAGACACTAGTCCCATCTTCAGATCGGGCACAGGCACCCCAAAGCCCTGATGCCTCACGGCACGTCATCACTGTAGGTACGACAAAGGTACACGCACCTGGGACAAGCCTAGATGCACAGAAGCCGTCTCGGAGATGTACATGATTTTGCCATCCGATGCCACCACAAAAACAAATCCATCCAAAGTCTGCAAAAAGAGAAAGTAGAGACTAAACGGTCTGTGTTAGAGGCTAATCCAGCACCTCCCAGTCCCCGGGCTCCACGTGTGCGAAGATTACGGGCTGGGGGGTTGGGCTCAGTGGTGAAGAACTTGCCTCACGTGCCTGAGGACCCAGTTCTGCCCCCAGCACAGGGGGGAGGGGGATTATCCACAAATAAATACCAAATAAAAGTAGCCTAGGTGTAAGGACTGCAGGTAACAATATTCCAGTTTATTCCCCAAGCCAGGCTCTCAAATACTTTTAAAGCACTTTAAAAACAATCCAACATCCACATCGCAAAAAACATGCATGCAAAGCGTTGGAGAATTCCTATCCCGCTCCAACTGAATGCAGTAGCTTTATTGTTGGGGTTACTTCGGCACTTAGCACAAATCTGGAGTTGTATGGTTCTTGGGGGAACATCTACCACTGCGTAGACCACTTTATGTCGTAACTGGAGTCACTTACACCACTCGGACATAGGCTTTATTTGCCACAGTTTTCTAGTTATCCCTAAGCACCATTTGAATAATAAATTCCGACCAGTACCGCTCCCTAGAAAATAAAACAAAATACCCAACATGTTACCAGACTGCATCTACAGAATTAACTCCTTAGCCCCTGTGAGAGATCAAATAACCTTTGCCAAAGTCGAGAGAAAAAAAGGATCAACTGCAGAAGAACTAAAACCAAACCGATGAAATTCTGTTTTCTTTTTCTTTTGGCTAGCCCTCCAAAAATAAAAGTATAAGCAGTAATTCGGACAAATGAAAAAAGTTTTGATTCTATTTATGTGTCAAGAATAAAAAGACTAAATCATTTTTGAGAAAGGAAACTATTTTATTTATTCATTCATATTTTAGATCCAGAACCAAAGAAAAGCAATAAAGCTGGTGAGAGACCCCTACGGCCCTCAGCGCTGCTCCCATAAAAATATTCCAAATTAATTTCTGGCCCAAATTCTATTTTTACAGCATGTAATTGAAACCAGGTTACTTTCGGGTTTTCGCCTCCAAGTGGGTTGGAGGGTAAGCCATGCGGAGTTGGGCAACTGTAAAGATGGCCTTACATTCTGCTATCTCACCTACAATTTGTTGCAAAAAAAAATTATACAATGTGCTGAGAAAATCCTTTGCTGCTAAACCATATAATCTTTGTCTATGCGAAGACTGAGTCAGCAGTCTGATTACAAGACTTTACTTTCAGATTTCTAACTCTGCTCCAAATACTTTCCCAACCCAGTGACATTTCAGACACATAAACCTGAAAGCAACTTCCAGAGTTGTAAATGCTTCGGAGAATTCGGGTGTGCTTAACTCCGGAATCGTTAAAGAGACACACAGAAACGAAACAAGTCCCTCACGATATGCAGGAAAGTGAGGGGAAAGGGGGAAGAGGCATCATAATTAAACCCTCCAACTCGCCAGCAGCAGCTAGAAAAGTAACGCTCTTAACGGAAAACGTGGAATACACTCCCGGAGTTTCCAATCCCCTAAGTCGCCTGCATGTTTAAAAACTGAGTAAGACGCCCATCCGGGCCACTCGGAAATTCATTAACGGTGCAGCGGACGGCTGCAGGGAGGTGACTTTGCCCGCCAGGTTCTCACTGAAGCTCCCCAGCCACTTAGCTGTCCCTGATATTAATGTCACTTGCAATACGGAAGCGGATAAAACATGCAAACAGACCCAGCTGAGCTGGAAGTGGGGACTGCAGGAGAGGCCGGAGGAGGCCAGGCTCCCAGGTGCCACAACCCCGCCCGCCGCCCTTCACGGCCGCACCGAATATTTTCCAGGTCCCAAATACTCCACGGCGTATGCATTTTTGATTTTTATTTGATTTTGTTTTTTTTTGTGTGTGTGTGGTACTGGGGATTAAGCCAAAGGCTGTCACGCTGAGCTATATCCTTAGTCCATTTTTATTTTTGATTTTGAGACAGAGTTTTTCCTCAAGTTGCTAAATTGTCCAGGTTTAACTTGGGATCCTCCTGCCTCAGCCTCCTACAGGGCTGCGATTACAAGCCTGACCTTAAAAAAAAATCTCACCCCAGGCATTAGGGGCACATTTTTAAAAGGTCTCGTTTTTTCCAGATACAGAGCTCCTGGCCGGCTCGAAGACCCAAGTAGTCACTGCAGCCTGCAGCCAAAATGTTCTATTTTTTATTTTTATTTTTTCCTTTTAAAGAAAACAGAATATAGAGGAAATGCAAGCTCGCTCTCAGTGGGCATTTTTTCATGTCAGAGACGAATGGCTTGGGTTGAGGGGATGAATCAGGCTGTTGATGGGGCTCTGTAGGGAGCGCTTGGAAGGTTCGGAGACACCGGGGGCTGCTGCCTCCGGCCCGCCAGCGCCAGCCGCTGACCTGGAAGTGGCCAGCGGTGTCCGTGGTTAGGCCGCCAGAACTGAACGCCGTTAAGAGCGCCAGGAGCTGCAGGGGGTGGAAAGCCGACCCAACCCTGCAAACTCAGTCTCGCGCTGACTAAGCCTAGGCCTGGGGGGCCAAGCACCAGCCCCCCAAGCCAAGCCACCGCTCCAGAATCAGGTGGCCCCGGGCCAGCTCCGCCGCTTGCCCGGCCACCTAAGGCTACCACGGGTTACTTCACCTTGGTGTGCGTCACCTGCATCCTCAGAATGAAACAGAGTAGCCACGTTTGCCTGTAATCCCAGCCTTCTGGGAGGCTGAGGCAGGAAGATCAGGAAGATCAGGAGTAGGAGCCCAGCCTGGGACATTAAGGAGGTCGTGGAAAGGACCTGTTTCAGAAACGGGAGGAAAGGACCTAGCGCCATGCGAAGGGGTCGCCGCAAACCAAACCAAAGCCCGGCCGGCCCCTTGAGCGGCCAAGCGGAGTGACAGCAACCGTCTGCAAAGACTCCGGTCGCCAACTCGCAAGTGCGAAGTGCAAATGTCACCTTGCTGCAGCGACTCTCCTCCCGGCGACTTCGGCACACAGCACAACAGCCAAAGGCTGCTGGCCCCCGGTTCCAGACCTGTCCCTGCCCACGTCTGGCACCGGGAGAAGTAACGTGGGAAGGGACTTGAGCACCCGGGGTGGGGGTGGGGGCGCTGCAGGGTGGGGGCAGGACGGCACCCTGCGCCCCCTTCCCCTCCCCCCCCCCCGGGCCTCTGCTGCGGGGAGCCGCCCTTGGATTTGCCTGGGGGCGGGTAGGGTGGGGGGCCGGTTGGAGCCTCCAGACGGGGGTGGCAGCGTCGCCGGGAGTCCCCACCCCGACCGCGCAGACCTCCTTTCTTTGCGCGGTGGCTCTACCTGCAGCAAGTGCGATCCCAGCTCCTTGGCGACACTGTCCAGGGGACCGGTGCGGCTCGGCTGTCCCCACGCGTCTCCTAAACCTGGACAGGAGAATAAAACAAACCTCTAAGCAGCAGAACCCAGCCAGCTCCCGGCGCGGAGTCTTCCGCACCCCACGACCTCCCGTATCCCGCGTGTGTGCCCTAGGGGTGGCCAGGGCTCTTGGTGAAAATGGAAACGGGCAGTGGAGCCTCCAGGCCAAGGCTGGGAGACTGAGGCAGGAGGATCACGAATTCTAACCCAGCCCAACTCGGCGGGTTTGGCGCGACCTTGTCTCAAAAATCAAAAAGCGCGAAGGATGTAGCTCAGAATGCAGACCCCGGGCTGGATCTTAGCACAAGCAAAACAAAACAAAAAGCCCAGCGAGAAATTTGGGCCCCAGCCTCCAAGCCCGGCGCCCCAGAGCGTGCGGAGCCCCCCGGCCGCCGGCTCCCGCGGGTCGCCCACGTGCTCAAGGCTCTGAAATTGCCGTTTTATTTGAAATGCCACAAAGTAATCTAATCTGCTTTGAAATTGGCCATCCTCGTAACCAAATGGGGATATCGATTTGACTCGTAAATATTTCCCCGAGGACCGGCTCTCCTCTCTCCCCTTCCTCCCCCGGCTCCCCGGCGACCGCCTTTTCCCGAAGACACACGAACAGCCGCGCCCCACCTAGCTCTCCCCTGGTCCAGGAGCAGACTTTCCTTTATTAAAAGAATCTCCAGTCACAGAGTCCCCAGCGGTTCCCTGGTCTCCTGTCCCGAGTCTGATCACAGCGTTCTCAGCCCAAGATTCACCTGGGGACTTCCCCACCACAGACCCGGTGGGCCACCAATAGCCAAGACTGAGAAGTGGGCCCAAGGGCGCAGACCCGCAATCCCCACACTCTCGGAGGCTGAGGCAGCTGGGGTGCCGTTAGAGCCCAGCACAGGCATTTTGGGGAGTCTGTGAGACTGTCAAAATCGTGAGAAAATAGGCTGGGGAGGTAGCTCACGAGAAGGCCCTGCGCTGGGCCGCCAATGCCGCTGGCAGAAAAATAAAATCCGGATGGGGGCCCTTCTTAACTGGGTCCCTCAAGGGATTTCTGTCTAGGGGCCGGAGGAGTTAAGGCCCTGCACCTCACAGTCAGGCTTTCCTCTGCTCTGTGGGACCTGGCGCCAAGAATCCTTCCGATGGGACACTGGCCCAAGGACCTGCAGTGGGTGCAGAGGCCAGGGGGTGGCCGCACTAGCACTAGGCCACTTGGGGCTGCGCCCCAACTCCTGCAGAGCGGGCACCTGTCTCAGGCTGCTACAAAATCCAGGGTCGCGAGGTACAGCGTGAAGTACAGGGTGGAGACCTAGAGGACTGCAGGTCGGCAGCCTGGGGTGCTTCCTTGCAGAGTCAGCTTGCAGACACCCCACCCAGTCGGCTCTTTCTGTCATTTTGAGGGCACCATGGCTCCTGGAGGCCTCCATCCCCAGGCAGAAGAGCTCTTGAAGGCCCAGGTAGGGGCCTCACAATTCGCTCCAGGAGCTATTGTCAACTTAAAAAGGGATGACCTTTAATTTCTCCACCTGGATTCTAGGAACTTGGGGCTAATTCTGGGCTTCCCCAGAGGAGGTGCCCAATTCCCACATAGCAGCAGGGGTTCCCCCAAATATGACAGCAATTCATCCCAGCCTCCACCAGGAGCACAAAGAGGAGACTCTGTTGCCCCACCTCCCGGCATCCCCACCCCATTCCAGCAGCACGCCTTCGGTTGCCCCACACAGGTTCTGCTGCCTGACATCCACGTGGGGAGGCTCAGGTGACATCCCCGTGTAAATGGCAAGTAGAAGGGACCAAAAATGGGGGGAAATCCTAGGTGTTTAGGTGAAGAACGAGCTTAGTAAGGACCCAGAAAACCTGACGTAGGAAACAGACAACGATGGCCTTGGTAAGTGTCCTTCCAGCTGCGGGCGGTGTTCCGGACAGGGGCTGCCCTTGCTTGGTGTGTGGGAAGGTAAGCAGCAGCCTCTGGCTTCCGGAAAGGTCCAAACACGCTGGGAGCCTGAGGCAGGAGGATCCCAAGTTCAAGCCCAACCAGGGCAACTGAGCAACTTGGCGAGACCTTATCTCAGAAATCGAAATTAATAAATGGGTTGGGGACGGAGCTTCATGGGAAGATTCTCAGCTCGAGCCCCAGCAGCACACACAAGACAACAAGGAAAGAAGAGAAAGAAAAAGAAAATTCCAAAACTCAGAGACTTGGAGGAAACCCTGCCAGTTTTTCTCAAAACCCTAGTCAAACAACACGTCGCAGGGCACGTGGGCCCGTTTTCTGTGCAATTCTCACACCCAGGTATTTCTCATGCAGCGTTAACTTTCTGCTGTAACTTCCCGTAGCCTCACTGTGGCAGGGGACATCTGGCTCGGGCAGCCCTGTGGCATCTGGCGGGAGGGGGCTGGGCAGTCCCAGACGGTTCCCCCAGCCTCCCAGCCGGTGCCACCTCACTCCCAGGCAGTGGCGCTGCCAGCTCTTCCATTAGGAGCGGCTGTGGGCAACGTCTTGCGCTCAGCCCATAAAAATCTACTTTGGGCTGAAGAAAGTTAAGGTTTTTAACGAAAACAATTGTCTGGGTACCATAAAGAGACACACACCCCTAAAAAAGTGCGGCGGCGGGCGCATTCCTTATTGGGATTTATGTATTTGAAGAGTGGGGAGGGGGGCTGAGGGCAGGCCTCCGAGAGCACTGCCGGTGGTGGTCTGTCTGGGGGATCCGACAAAGGAGACCGACCGCTTCAGAAGTCCTCTCTGTGGCCCCTAATGCTGGTCTCCCAGGCCCTGCCCGCCTCCACGACACAAGCTGGGGGCCTTGGCTGCTGAAAACTGTAGGCAGCCTCCGAGGACCATTTTGGTAGCGGGGGTAGAACCCAGGCCCTTCACACTGAGTGGCATTCCCAGCCCATTTTATTTTGTTATTTTTTCACAGGTTCCTGCCTCAGCTGCACAGAACGATGGAATTGCAAGCCTCGCCACTGGGCCCTGCTGCCGTCCGCTTTCGACCCCATCAGCCACCCCTCCTTAGACACGGCCTGAGTATGTCCTTTCCCCTCTGGGCTGCCTGGTTAGTCAATCAACAAACAGCTTAGGAGCGGCTGATGAAAGGGATCCCATCAAGGGTCTGGGAGCACCTCCTTAGTCATGTAAGATGATTTGGGAAAGAACTGGAGGTGGTAAGAGGACACCCGTTCCACCTCTCCTGGCCCCGGCCAGCGGAACTCCTCCGGTGACTGTTGTCTGGCCCTAGGGCTAGGGCCTGGATTTGGGTGGAACAAGGGACACAGGTGGCCTTACTGTCGTTTTGCAGTGAGGTGACCCTGGGAATCTAAAACACGGGTTAGGAAGACTCCTCAGTGAACACGGGAGATGAGGGGCCTGGCCGTCCCTTCCCCCTCCACAGAGAGCTGGGCCAGCCTGGAGGTGCACGCCTATAACCTCAGCACTCTGGGAGGCTGAGGCAGGAGGCCTGCCAGGCAGTTTAGTAATTCAGCAAGTCCCTGCCTCAAACTCAAAATTTAATACAGGAGACGCAGCTCAGTGTGAAGACCCAGGGTTCCATTGCCAGTACCACACACACACACACACACAGAGAGAGAGAGAGAGAGAGAGAGAGAGAGAGAGAGAGAGAGAGAGAGAGAGAGAGAGAGGAGAGAGAGAGAGCACGAACCCAGGCAGCCCACGGGGCCGATACCCAGGCAGCTCCCATCTCCACACTTCAAGTCTCTGAAATGGGATCCACAAGTTTTGAGCTGAGCTGTCAGCCCTGAGGCCTGGGCGCAGGTTGTGCTGACTTCACCCCATCCCCGTCCCTCTCCCTCTCCTTCCCTGCCCACCACCAGTCCACCCCACCCCCTCCAGGGGTGCGACCTTCTGCCGGTCCTGGGCCACGAATGCAAAACCACACAGGTCACTCGCAGAGACTGTGGAACTACTCCGAAGTCTGGAAGGGTGCGGGGTGATCAGGAGGAAGTGGGGGGGCCTGGAGACTGCCCGGTCCTCCCCCTGCTCCAGCACGGGGCGCTGGGCACTTGAGACCGGATTAAGAGCCTCGTGCTCCCACCCCTCGGGCGCCCCCCCCCCCGCCCCCGTCCCACAGAAGTCAGGAATTGGGGCGCGGTGTGCGGCTGCCAGGCGCCAAGCTTGCGCGAGGTGGAGTGTAGCGAGTTGGCGGTTGGAGTTCCCTCTAGCCGCCCCTGGACAGCCCACGCCTCACACCTCGGATAAGCCTGTTCTCGGAGCCCTAGGACCGCAGTAAATTATCCTGACTCAGTGGCTTTTCTAGCACGCGAGTCCTGCTCTCTCCTGGGTCCTTGAAAACTTTTTGCCTTTTGATTTTGAGGCCAGTCTGGCCAAGTCGTTAAATTGCGCCAGCTAGCGGGCTCAATTTACGATCCTCCTGCCTCAGCCTCCCGGAGCGCTGGGATTACCGGCCCGTGCCCCAAGGCCTGGCTGGCTCATCTTGTCACACCCTTGAGCCAGGAGACCAGGTGTGAAAAGGGCCGTAGGAGGTGCGCGGGTCCCGAGAGAGAGAGAGAGAGAGAGAGAGAGAGAGAGAGAGAGAGAGAGAGAGAGCGCTCCACGCGCGGCAAACCCGCGTCAGGCGAGCCCCGACCTAGCTCGGAGGAGGGCCCAAGGCCGCCGCGACTCCCAAGGCCAAATACTGCGATCTGGGAAGGGTGGGATGCAGCCCCTGCTGCCTCCGGCACCCACCGCCGCCCGGAGTCGCTCAGCGCCCTGGGCGAGGCTCCCAGCTCTGGGCTCCGGGCCGGGCTCACAGAGCCGCGTCGGCAGCGCGGGCGCTCAGGTCCGGGCTCCAGGGCTGCAGCCTGCGCCGCGGCCCGCTCCAGGGGGCCGGCTTCTACGTGGAGATGGGATATTGCTTGTGAAAACGGCTCTGAAAAAGTAAACTTTCTCCCTGTGGTGAGGACAGTACCGGGCCCTTCACACTGAGCGATATCCCAGCCCATATTTTCGGTTTTGATTTTGAGACAGGGTCTCTTTAAAAGTGCCAACTTGTCCAGGTTGGTCTGGAACTTGTGATCCTCTTGCCTCAGCCTCCCAGAGTGCTGGGATGACAGACCTGTGCCACTGGACCCGGCTCAGTCTTTTTCTAAAATTACATATTTATTTTTACGTACATAATTTTGGGCTACAGTAGATAAAGGGCATCGGGATTTCGGCCTCCGTGTTGATACAGGGCAAGTTTCTCCTCCCAAGCCCTGCAAATCAAAGCGTTGTGACTGTGGCAAGCAACCCCCGAAATTAGCCTGCTGTTAGCCGCCGCAGCTGGGTGCCAGCGGCGGGAGGGCGTGCAGGGGTCGCCTGGGGCTGAATTGAGAGCCAGACATTTCCAGACACTGGGATAAGTCAGGACTTGACCTCCGTGTGTGTGAGCAAGCACGTGTGCAAATGATGGTCCTTCCTCCTTTGGGTAGATGGCTGAGATACCACAGCAAGACTGTCCCTCATTCACGGGGAGACTGGTTGTTACTCAGCTGCTGAACTGGAGTGCTGGTGAGTCCCTCCTGCCCACCTGTGGACAAGGCCCAGAAGGAAAATCACCCCTTGCTCTACCACTTGCAGCCAGATTTAGGGGTCTAGGGGGTGCCCGAACTTTCAGGCTGGGGGATACAGACCTGAAGCTGCCCTCTAGACCTGCGGGCTCTCAGACTGGCACCACCACCCTGAATCTGGGGCTGCACCCAGGGAACCACCAGAGTCCCCACCCCAACCCCAGCACATCCTAGTTTCCAAGGTGTCCCCGTTGTGGGACCCAACTGTGAGGGGTGCTGCCACACGCCCGTTTCCCTGCTTCTAGCACCTTCCCAGGTCCTCACTTGTAGCCCAAGTTCCGAACTGCCCTAACTCCCCAGCCGGCTTCTCCACCCAATCACCTCCCATTTCTTAGTTTCACGTTGAAGGAGGGGACAAATGGCCATGCAGAAAGCAACGGATCTTTAGATTTTGGCCTCAGATATTTCCCATCACTGCCATTTAAGCAGGTCTGGCCCAGGAAACCCCAGGAATTCACAGGGACAAGTGACGGGGTACATTTCCACTTACAATGTAAGGTTCGTCCCCATGTTCTCACTTTGAATCACAGCAACCCTGGGCAGCTGTGCAGTCCATAATGGGCCGAGCAGTACAACGCAACACTACAGCCTTCAATTCCACTGTAAGAAAAACCTATATCTAAATAAATATAGATGTATATACATATCAAAAGCTCTAACCCTGAGGACTGGCCTGCAGGAGGTGTTTCCGGTCCTGGAAGCTCCTTTTGTTCTGGTGTGGGGACCCCTAAAAGTTCCTCTTTCTGGTGGCAAAGAGAAACCCTACTGCCCTGCTCTTGTTCTAGCTGTGGGCCCTTTGAAAAGCTCCCCAGGCAGGAAGAGTTTATCTGGTTTTCCATAGTTCCTTAGGGCTATGTTGTGCATTTTCTGACTCCCAAAGGCCTAAGCTGGTCTCTAGACTGTAGATTCTTCTTTGCCCAAGGACCCTCTTCCTCTGGGAAAAACCTCACTGATAGGTAAGTTGCCTTAGTATCTGTCTGTCTGCAGCTGAGAGTTGATAGGCCAGGTATCTAGGCCCATAAAACCTCCCCAGGGCTTCTGCCCCTATCCCAACATCTCAGAAACAGTTTAAATTAATAAAGGGTCCCACTTCCCTTTGTCCCCTTCCCCACCCAAGGGGGCAGCAAGTCACCCCGTAAGCCTGTGATCCCAACACTATGGGAGGCTGAGGCAGGAGAATAGCAAGTATGAGCCCAGCCTCAGCAACTTAGCAAGCCCGTTTCAAAATCAAAACTAAAAAATGGTCTAGGGCCATCGCTATGGGTGGATCCCAGATATCACAATAAATATATGGATATAAAATAAAATAAAAGTATCTTCTCTCTTTGCCCTGGGCGTCCCTACTTTTCAGTTCCAGACTGACTACAGGGGGCCGGGCATTACAGCCCACGGCTGTAGGTCTCTGAGCAGCAGGATGCATTCCTGAGGCTAGTGGCTTCCCTGCCAGCTGATCTGGTACTGGGCACTGCAGGAGGTGAGGAGGAGTCAAGCCACCGCCTGCCCGGTCCCTCCAGGTGGACCCTGCTAGTTCAGGGCCATTTGCAACACTCCAGAGCCACACAGCTCCCTGGTGACCCCTCGTAGGTCACCCCCAGGAGATGTCCACAGCCCTGGGCACACTGGCAGCAGGTCCTCAGGTCCCTAGCTGCAGCAGGGCGATCCTCGTAGGAGGCTAAGGGCTTGCCCTGGACCCAAATACCCAGAGCTGCACCTCCCAGATTAAATCTCACCAGCTGTATTTAAAAGTCAGCTGTCACTTTCCAATTTTTCATAGCCTTCTCCAGGAATTCCCCCCAAAATGAAAAGTTCACAATTACCCCAACTCTTCTCCGCTAGCTAGCTAGTTTCTGCTTTATTTGAAATAACTGATAATATATCATTTACTCTCCCGATTATCCCCTCTCCCACTTTCTCCCAGAAAGCTGGGGGAGGCCCCAGGCCTTGTGCTGGGTCACAGTCCCAACCTGCTTGGTGCCGGTAAACTTGGTGCCACTCAGCCCAGCAAACTCGCTATCACTCCTACCCGGCTCGGGAGGAGACCCCGCTTTTACAAAGCCTAAATCGCGCAGCACAGGCCTGTAATTACAGCACCTTGGGAGGCTGAGACAGGTTTGTGTCCAGCCCGGGGAATTTAGCAGTTGGGTGAGATTCTTTCTCAAAAACCAAAAATAAAAATGGGCTGACAATGGAGCTCAGCGTGAAAGCCCTGAGCTTGTTTCCAGTATAATCAACAAACCAAAACAAACACAAAGCCTAATTGGCTTAATTTCTACTGGAACTTGGCGGGAGACTCACCCTGCTTTTTTGGCCAAGGGTCCCGCGCTTAGGGGCACAAATACCGATCACCGAGGCTCAGATCTCAAGCGGCGCCTGGGCCTGCAACCCGGAGTGTCAAAAGTTCCGCTCCCGAGGGACAGCGTCCCGAAGCCGCGCAGCCGGGCCGGGAGGCTCCCAAAACCCGGCCACAGCCTCTGGCCCGCTGGGCTCGAGGTGCTCCGAGTCCTCCAGCACCCACGCGTTTAGGCAGGCCGGCCGCGCTTCCCTAGAAAGGGCAGCTAGGGACGCTCCAGGCCGGCGCGCCGCCGCAAGGCACAGGCCGGTTCCGGCCTCACGCCGGGCCGGCGACTGCGTTCGAGGAGGCAGGGGTCGAGGGACACCTGTCGCCGGCACTGCCGCGACCCTCCAGCTCCCAGCGGCTAAAGTCACCGCCCTAGGAAAGCGCCCCTTGCTCCGGGGCCTGGAGGTCCCGGGGCGACCCGCGCTCTGGAGCAGCGGCGCCCAGGCCTCGGAGACCCCGGCCCCGCGGTCTGGAGGTGCCTGGCCCGGCTGCTACTGTCGCCGGCGGAAGCCAGCGTGTGCGTGCCGGGGGAGCCACCGCGCACCCAGCCACCATTTCCTGCGGCCCTTGGCCGGCCGACCCTGGGGCCCGGCGACCCGTGCCCGCGGTGGCACCTTTTCAAACTGCTGTGCTCCGGCCCGCCCGCCGTTTCCGAAAGAATCGCCTTCCTCTCCGGCCGCGTCCCGCCGCGCAAACCGGCGGGCTTTCTGTCTGCGGCTGGAGCCCGGAGGGCCGGGCGGGCGGCTCCGGCCTGCGGTCCCCGCGCCTCCCCAAGCGCCCGACCCGCGGCGCAGAGGCAGAGCGGGCTGGGTGAAAGAAAGACAGGCAGAAGGGAAAGAAGGACTGGAAGAGAGAAGGGAGGGAGAAAGAGAAAGGAAAGAAACAAAACCAAAGCAGAACAGAGCAGGCGAACGGGGAGAACGGGCGGAGAGCTGGTCAGAACGGGCCGGCGCGGACGAGCCGGGAGGAAGGCCAGGAGGCCGGGCGCGGCTGCCGCCCACGGGTGCCGAGGCGGCCGGGGCCCGGGACGGTGCCCGGGGCGGCCCGTCCGCGGCTCCGGCTCCCGCCCGCCGCGGCCTCACCTTCCGGGAAGACGGCGCGCATCTTCAGGTAGCTCGTGGTGAGGCGGATGATGGACGCCTTGTCCAGCTGGGACGTGATGGCCGCCGGCAGCGGCAGCAGCTTGGCCAGCTCGTAGAACTCGCCGTTCTCCTTCTCCCTCCGGGTTTTGGCCGCGTTCTTGGACTTCTCCTTCATCGCGCCGCGGCTCTGCGCATAGTCGGTCCGGCCGCGCCGCGGGCCCGCGGGGTCGCGCTCCGGCCGCGGCGACGGCACGGGCAGGTGCGCCGACGGCGGGACGGCCCCCGCGCCCCCGGCCGCGCGCGAGCGGGCGGCACCGCCGCGCCTGCCGTTCCCGCGCTCTCGGCTCGGCTGCCTGCGGGCGCGGGCGGCTCAGTCTTTCGCGGAGCGCCTGCACGCGCGGGGCCGCTCCGGGCGGGCGGGAGGCTCGGGCGGCCGCCGAGCCATGGGGAGGGGGCGCCCCGAGGGCGGCCAGGCGGAGACGCCGCAGGTCGGGCCGGGCGCGCGCTGCCCCGTCCTCTCGGCCTCCCGGCTGCGCCCTGGGCCTGGCGACGAGTCGTCCGGAGCCCGCGGTGTGCGGCTAGGCGCGCTCCGCCGCAGCCCACGTGCGCTCGGCGGCGTGTTTATGGCGGACCCGCCCTCGGGCGGAGCGCCGGGCCGCCCGGCCGGGAGGGGCGGGGGAGGGACCGGGCGGGGGCGGGGGCGTCCGGTCGCGCCTCCGGCCGCCGCCCCCTGGGACCCTCCCGCGCGCGCCCGGTCTTCGGGAGGTCGCGGTGAGTGCGCGGGGCTCGCCACGGGGACGCGGGGTTGGGGTCGGCGGCGGAGGGAGGAGGGAGGGGCGCCGGGCCTCCGCTGCGGTGCCGGGGCAGGTCGCCGCCGAGGCCGGGCAGGAGGCCCGACCGCTGGGAGGACCGGGTCCCGGGAGCCCGCGCTGGGCCCACGCCCTCACCCGCCCTTCGTCTCTGGGCTGAAAGAGGGGTGGCTGAGGGATCAGTACCTCACCCTGGAGACACACACACACACACACACACACACACACACACACACACACACACAGACACACAGGCACACCCGAGGTGACCTCGGGCCCCTTCTCTGGAAACGCCGGGTTGAACCAGATCGGCGCCTTCCGGAGAGGCGCGGGCGGCGGCGGGTCGCGCGGCCCTTGCTCCGGCGTCCCAGGGCCGCCGCAGCCCGGTCCGGCGCAGGTGGGATTTGGGGGAGGTCGGTGGGGCTCTTGGAAACTGGCAGGTGGCCGTGGGAAAGGAGCGCAGTGGGAGACGCGGTCGCCTTCGGGACCTCATCCTGTCGTGCGCGTACCCAGATCCCTTTCCGGGGTCCTCTGCGCACCCCGCGCTGGTGGCCTCAACCCCCCCCACACACACCTTTCAGCAGTCAGGTCCCTCGGGCGCAGCCCCGGTTTCCCACAGGCCCGAGTCGTTCGCTGTGAGATCTCTTGGCGCTGAGCCAAAGGAGGTAGAGTCTAGGGGACTGAGATTCCGGGACACCTGGCTAGGAGGGAGGCACAAAGACCTGGTGGGGGCCAAGAGCGGGGATTGACCCTCCTCCGGGCGTCGCCTCTGACCGCTGGCCTCTTGCGCCCTGGGAGGGCCAGGCTCTGGGCCACCCTGCCTGTAGCAGGCGCTCCTGACCTTTTCCAGGGAGCCCCGGGGAGCCCACGGGCGCTCGAGGCGGCGTGGGTTCTCTCCGTGGGCTTGGCAGTGCGCACCCAGCCGGATTGGCCTCTTTCTTTGTACCCACGGCTTGGCTGACGCTTGCAGGGTTGGCGTTCAGAACTCTGGAGGCCAAGCGAGCCCGAGCGCGACGGACGTCGCTGTCGGGTCTGGGAACTCTACCCTGTTTCCAGAAGTGACCGCGGAGCGTCGGAGCAGCTGGCCAGGAGCTGCGGGTGCCGACTGCCCGACTCCGTCACCGCGGCCGTTCTAGACAGCGCCGCGCTGACTGTGGACAGCTCAGGGCCTCCCAGACACGGAACGCCGCCGAAGATCGGCCCCTCCCTGGAGTGCGCTGTGACAGCACCCTGGCTTCGGGAGAAATGAGCGCTTCTCTCACTATTGCCGTTTCCGACCGGGGATTGTGGACGGGGAGAATTCCTCCCTGGCTTGAAAGGGATTACCCAGATCGCCGAAACATGTCTAAGTGGGAGAAACCGACGAGTCACAAGGTCGGAAGCATTCTTCGAACTGAATCGCCCAGGTTTAAAGGACAGCGCCCTGGAGTTCTCCCCAGCCGCTTTCCACGGGGGCAGCCCGGGCGCGCATCTGCAGGACATGGTCTGATCGCAAGCTTGGAGAGGTAGCAACAGCCGGGATTTGAGGACTCTGAAGATAGTGAGTATGGAATCCTTTCCAGGCCCGGAGCCTGTGCCTGCAGGCACCGCCGCGGGCCTTAGAGAAGCCCCTTCCCGATTCTTTCAAGCTACCGCTTAGGGTCTCCCACAGCGCCACTCAAAAGTACCGCTTGAGTTAGGAACTTTTCCGGGGAGGACAGAACAGTGATGTCTATGGGGAACAGTCAAGGGAGAGTGCGCCCTGGCACAGCAAGGGTCCTGTTCCACCGAGAGACCTAAAGCTAAGCGCCTAGTTCAGAGAGTAGGGAGCAGCCTGGGGCCACAGGGGAGAGGCAGAGATGGACTGGGAACCTAGTCACCTAGTAGCCTAGAATTGGCCTGCAGAAAGTAGGTGGGAAGTGGGGTCTCCTACACATGCAGAGCCGCCTCTGATGCCAGCCTGTGGGCACCCCAACCCCCTCTCTGCTGAGCATGCAGTCCCACCCTCTGTACCCCACTTCTTAGAAATTTTCCATGAGGAAACTGATCTGGATGAAATTCAAGAGGAAGGGGACGGGCCGGGCCCACATCTGTTCGAATTTTCCTCTTCAGATGCACTGCAACTGTTGTAGCCCAGGCAGAGCCCCATGCCTGCCTACCTGTGGCCCACCCCCAAAGGAAGCTGCGGAGCCCGTGAGATCCAGGGGGCAGCACAGATGTCTTTCCCACGATGGGCTCAGCAAAGGCGGCTGCGGTGGCTGGAGATCAGAAAACCTGGTCACCAAGGAGCTGGGGTGGGTGGGGTGGGGCACGGAAGGACCCCTCCAATCCCTGCCCTTGGAAGTCCAATTTCTAAAGTGGAGATTAGAAAAACTTCCTCCACTTGAACAAGTAGAGACCACAGAAAATCCAGGACAGTGGAGAGTTGAACCTATTTGATTTATAAGCCTGTGTCTACACACGCGATTAGCATGTGGTTACTCTGCAGAACCCTACTTGTGACCAGCATCCCGTACGTAACTGTTTCAGGGCTGGGAGGCTCTCCTGGTCTGAGCAGTGGGAAAGGCTGCCTCAAATTGTCGCTCCAAGTACATCAGCAGCTTTCCCCGGGGTCCTCGCTACTCCAAGAAAGGACCAGAGGACTGTGACAGTATTATTGTACGCATTGTTTGAAAATGAATACAGGTGGCCAAAACAATTAGGAAATGATTTACTCCTGTAGCGGCCAGGACCAGACAGTAGCTTGCTCTGCCCGCTCCTTCTCAAGCAGTGAAGAGATAGGTGTTTCGCTATTTTGTTTTAGTATTTTGACACAGTAACATCTTTCCCTGGAAATCTATCTTTTGGAGAAAGGTTTTTAAAAGTTAGTTATTGGTTATTTAGTTATTACATCTCAGTAGCAGGTAAGGTCTCTCTTCCTGAGCTGGGTTTGGAGACTGAAGAGCTGCCGAGGCGGCTGCAGAAGAAGGTGCGGCTCAGTCCGCTAACTGTCCCAGAGGAAGGCGCTGGGGGCAGAGCTGGCCTCCGCTCTTGGTCGCCCCTGGGGCCCCGGGGACTCAATGGGCTCTGGGCAGAGTGCAGGCCTCTCCCCCGTGGTCCTAGTTGTCTGAGGAGGACTTTACCACATGTTGGGATGGGGCCTGAGGACGAGGCAGATGTGCCTGTCCAGTGACTGCTTCTCCCTTTCTCTCTCAAATTGATGCATTTAAGGAAACAAAACAGGTGTCATTGGTAATTAATTATAGCGATTAGCAAGGCTCCTGGGGAGCATCGGAAGCCGCGCCTGGTTTGGGTACCCAGTGGCCGAAGGGCCCTAAGTTTAGGTGGGGATGAGGGGTGAGCCCTTTCCACCTGCATTTTCCTCCTGGGTCTCCTAAGTTCGTCCTGCACCATCTCTGGTTTTGGAGAAGGTACTGGAGACTTCCAGCGGGCCCAGGGGACCCACTCCCGGACTCGGAACCACGACAGGGATCCTCCCGCAGAGCCTGCTGCCGTGGCTCTAGGGAGCAGAGGTGCAAGGGAACGATGTCTTAAAATTGCGGGTCAGGAGGGGCTGGACGAATAGCACAGTGGTTAGAGCACTTGCCTAGCAAACGTCGGGTTCTATGCCCCAGCACCACACAAGCCCATTGTGGGAGCGTACACCTTTAATCCCAGCACTCAGAAGGCTGAGGCAGGAGTGGGCCACGTACTGAGTGCAGAACCAGCCTGGGCTGCAGAGCGTGTCTCTCCCCCACCCCCCCCCTCACACACACACACACACACACACACACACACACACACACATTCCAGGTCAGGAGGGGTGCCCCTCTCCTGCCCGACAAACCCTCCTTTTATCTCGAAGCCGTTCCCACGTTCCCAGGGCTCCAGGGAGCTTGGAGTCGCGTCCGGAGTCCCAGGCTCAGTCTGGTGCGGACAGCATTCCTCCGTGGTGACATCTATCACGCCGCCTCGGAAAACTGATCCGTTTATTCAAGATGCTGCTGAACCCCATTCCTTTTAAGGGCCAGAACAAAACCTGACCGCCGGAGATGCGTATTTCCACACATCAAACACAGGGCGGACACGAGTGTTCCTTCCCAGCGCGAGGCAGTCAACAGTTCCAAGTGTCGTGCCGACCGCAGTATCAGGATGTTAGAGGGTTTTTTGTTTGTTTTGAGACAGGGTCTAGATCTGCAGCCCAGGTTGGTCCCGAACTCTCTGTGGGTCCCAGGTTGGCCTTGGTCTCATGGCAATCCTCCTGCCTCAGCCTCCAGAGTGCTGGGATTATAGATGTGCGCCACCACCCGCAGTTTGGGTGGTGCTGGGGAACTGAACTCAGGGCTGTGCGCTTGCTAGGCAAGTGCATTAACCACTGTGCCGTTCCTCCAGCCCCAAACTCGTTTACTCGATACAGTAAATCTATTTGCCAAAGGAAATTTCCCTGTATTAGCGAATCTGTAGGAAGCGGTACACTAGTTGATTAGACATGTACTTATTTATTTTTAAAGACAGGTCCTCCTAGAGTCACTGAGTTGCCCGGGTTGGGCTCAAACTTGGGATCCTCCTGCTTCAGCCTCGACCTGTGCTGGGATCGCAGGTCTGGGCCCCAGGCCCGACCCTTCGCTGGATGACGGGTAAGTGGAAAAAGTGACAGGGCGGTGGCTGGGGAGGGACCGGGCTGGGTCGGAGCGCGGCGTAGCATCTTCCCGCCTCTCGCGCATTTTCACTTGTTCTCTGTTCTTTTAAAGGGCAGAGTGGACGGTGGACTTGCCGAGAGGCCCGTGCCGGGCTGGGGACACACGCGTCCCCGGGATGAGCACAGAGGAAGCCCGGATCTGCGGCCCTCCGGCCCTGGCTCGCCGGGTCGCGCGCGCGCGGGCGCTGGACGGGCTGTGAGCGCCGAGGGGAGGAGGGCGGCGGCCGTGCCCGGGGGCGGCGGTCACGGCGGCCCCGCAGAGTCTGGGCATCACCCTCTGGGACAGAAACGCGGAAGGGCGCGTCAAGCTCGGCGGCCGACCTGCTGGAGCGCCGGTGGCTGGAGTTGCTCCAGGCGGGCGCGGGAGGACGCGGGGCGCTTGCCCGTGCCTGCCCACCAGGGGGTGCGCGCGGCCCCCTCTCCTCACGCCCGGCCGCGCCCCGCTCCAAATGCGACGCCGGGGCTGGCGCGGGCTGAGCAGGGGGCCGAGGCCACGGCGCGGCGGCCATCACGCTCGCGGGGCCTGTGGGATCAGAGACCAGCGCTGTCCTCTGTGCCGTCCGACCCCTGCGGACGCAGTTCCAGGATTCTCGCGCCGTGGCGCCAGCTTTTGGGGCGAGGACGCGGGACGGGACGGTCCCTTGCTCCGCTCGGAGCTGCCCAGAGACCGGCTTCCTTCCCGGGTCAGGGCGAGCGCCGGGCTCGGAGCGCGGCGCGTTTCCGCGTGGAACGAAAGGCTTTCCAAATGACCGCATTCCTTCGTGGCAGGACGTGCCCGCTTAGCTGCCAGCCGCAGGGCGAGCTCAAACCGCGCGGCTCGGGGGTGGTTTGGGCTCCAGCTCCAGCAGCCTCTTCCTTTTCTCGAGGAAAGAACCAACATAATCTATCTTTTTCTTTTTTTTGCCGTGGATGCGTGTAACTTTAGAGGGCTCCTCCCTGGGCTGGGCACAGGGTCCGGGGATACCTGGAAAGGTTTACTGAGGAATCTAACTTTTTTGTCTCGCTCCGTAGCCCAGGCTGGTCCTGAACCTATTATGTAGTAGGCTGGCCTTGGAGCGAGGACAATTCACCTGCTTCAGGCCCCCAAGTGCTAGGATTACAGGCGTGCACCACCGGCCCAGCTTTATGTGGTGCTGGGGAATCGAACTCAGGTCCCTGCACTTGCAAGGCAAGCGCTTTATCTGCTGTGCTGTTCCTCAGCCCCAATCTAACTGTTGAGTGTGTCCAGCAGGCCGCTGTCTCCAGGGCCTTTCACATTACAGGTCGCGGCAAGTGCCCAGTGTTGCTTTCAGCTTTTGACTGTGCCTGGGCGGGCAGAGGCGATGGACACACTCTTTCGAATAGTTCAAACAAGGCTGTGAGTTCTGGAAACATCATGTGTGAATTTGCTTCAGTTCCTAGGATCTTGGAGGCTGGGGAAGAAAAAGAAAGATGGCTTTGTTACCCGTACGGAAATAATTTACAAGATGTTTATTGAAATCTACTTAAGGTTTTTGACCAAAAAGTACCTCCCTGTTTAAGCGACGGGAAGGGTCCTCCATGGAAAGCAAGTCAGCTTTCTATATGTCTTTGTGCTCCTACCTACACCATCCTGGGATTTTTTTTTTTAATTTGCCAATCAAACAAGGAAGGTGGACCCTGGCAGAGAAACACTGCAGAAATTTCTGGAATTCCAGGACTAGCCACACCCATCTGTTCTTTAAGAGTACCTGACTCAGGTGCTGGGGATTGAACCTCCAACATGCCAGGCAAGGGCTCTACCCTTGCGTTATATCCCCAGCCCAAGAAATTTTAGATCCAGAAGGTGGGTTTTCTGAAAGCAAATCCCATAAATAGAAATGGGCACTGATGATATCCCATAAATATTTTAATTTCTTCAATCTTTATTCTGTATTTTCCTGGGCCCTGGGGATTGAACCCAGGGCCTTCATACTGAGTATACATCCTTAGTCTTTTTAACTTGTTTTTTCAGTTTTACTAAGTCACTAAATTGCCCTGCCTGGGAAAGAAATTGAAATGCTCCTGCCTCAGCTTCCCAGAGTGCTGAGATTACATGTATAATCTGAGTGGCCTGTATTGAACTGTGGAGCAAGAACCCACCCTGCTGTGGCCCCAAAAGGTTGCTTAAGAGCTGTAAATCCTCGGTGGGGAATTTGAAAGGCAATAATTTAGACACAGAGAGGAGTGCAGTTAGAAAATTTATATTTGTACTAAAATTCTTTGAACAATTATTGGCCAGTAAATGTAATATTTTTCTAGTTATGTTTGCTTTTCAGCCACTGTTTGTGTGCGTGAATTCTGAGACTAGATCTCAGCAGAGATGATTAATGAGGCTTTGAAGAATCTGCACTTAAAATTAGTTTTCTGTGTGGGTCATGGAAGCTGCTTCATGTTAGCTATGTCATGTTGTGGTTGTTAAGAGACCGTTGGGTGACAGTTCTCAGGAGTATCTCTAAAAGTGTTATTCAATTTTAAAATGATGGGTAGAAATCACCAAAGAAGACATGACATGTTTTTAAGAAAAAATCAAACATGTTTTTAAGGCATATGGAATAAATTAACTCATGGTCTGGTTGGGTAATCCTGCTTCCCAGTCCCACTGTGATTGTGTCCAGAGGACCTGATTCTGAGATTTAAGGACAGCTTATATGACAAGAGCCCAAAGACACTTGCATGTACTGCAGGTATTTTTATATGGATGGTGCATGTTACAGTTTCATATAAAAGATTCGTGAGTGGTTCAGTCTGAGAGATAATTCCAGGCCTACCGGTGCAGATGTGTAATTCCAGCACTCCAGAAGGCTGCGACAGGAGGATCACAACTTCAAGCCCAAAACTGGGCAATTTAGCAACACAGCAAGACCCTGTCTCAAAATCAAAAAATCCAAAATAGGTTGAAGAGGTAGCTCAGTGTGATGGCCTTGGGTTGAACCTCCAGTTTAAAAAAAAAAGGGGGGGGGGGTGGAAACTGGAGGCAGCAGTTAAAGCGCTTGCCTTGTAAGCACAAGACTCTGAGTTCGATTCCTCAGCACCACATAAAGCGGGATGTGGTGGCTCACACCTGTAATACCAACACTTAGGAGGCTGAGGCAGGCAGATAGTCCTGAGTCCAAGGCCAGCCTGGCCTCCAGAGTGAGCTCAGGACCAGCCTGGACTGCAGAGCAAGATCCTGTCTCAAAAAAAAAAAAAGAAAGAAAGAAAGAAAAAGAAAAGAAAAGAGAGATTAAGGCCACACACACACACACACACACTCACACACACACACATGCATGCATACGCACACGCACAGAGGTGCGTACGTGCACATACACAGAATGTCTTTAGTCATCCCAGGATTTTATTTTATTTTATTTTTAGGGAAAACATGGTAGAAAAGACAAAATAACCTCCTTGGAGCACAGACCTCCTTTGACAGGCCAGCTGATGCCTTTGCCCCTTTGTAGGGGTGATATTGCCAAGGCCAACCAGCTAGCACTGTAGAGAAGTCAGAAGGCACAGGGCGCCAGGCCCTTCAGCTGGTGGTGATGAGTTTAAATCCCTTCCTGGCAGAGGAGTAGGACAGGGTTCATAAAGGCACTGTGGTGGCCTGGTTTGGTTTGGGCATTGGGTTTTCAGTTCTAACTTGCCTTGCGTGGCTAATATTTACATAGAGAATCAACTATGTATGTATGTATGTATGTATGTATGCATGCATGTATTATTCTGGGGATTAAAGCCAATTCTTTTGCATTCAGCCACATACATCCCCAGCACTTTCTGTTTTCTATTTTGAGGTAAGATCTTGCGCTGTGGCTAAGTTGCTGAGGCTCTGCTCAAATAAGCAACTTCCTGCCTCAGCCTCCCAGTGCCAGTACTATAGGCCTGCATCCCCACACTCGGCTAGAATCAGCCTTCAATAAGGTGGCTCATTTATTAGGTAGTTCAAACCAAAGCCATTGCACTTGCTCCCCAAAATATTTTATATTTATCTGCATTTAAAAAATCAGCACCATCTCTGGCCTCATGCAGCGTCCCTCAAACATATGGCTTAGGGCTGGCCAGCCTTTTACTCCAGTTCAGAGTCAGCGAGGTCAGGAGCTGGAGTGGTGACTCACATGTCATACGAAGGAGGCTGAAGCAGATTGAGGCTGTATGTCCCAGCATGTGGCCTTTTGTCACGTGCTGTCCAGAGCTGGACTAACTTAGAGCTGTTTGTACTTTCTGCAAAAAAAGGAATGCAGTCCTTTGGGTCGGAGAGCCCTCATCGCACCCCTCATCCACACGCTGTTACTCACTCAGCAAACATTCATTGAGTAGGCACAGTGTGCCGGGCTCTGAGCCAGGCATTTGGCATTCTCAGTCCTGGCAAGGGCATTGAAAATCTGGCCTGCTGGTATGTACTAAAGGACTCAGGAAGGTTCACAGCTTTTGAGCAAGAAATTCCACTTCTGGCTATATGTCCGATGGAAAACAGGCCAAATAGTAAAGAAAGCCTTGTTTTACGTGTGCATTTGAGCGGTGGTTAGGAGTGCAAGATCTGGTGTCAATCCAGGTTTGAATCTTCCTAAACTCCCAGTTCAGTTATCTTTACAATGGGGGTAACAGCTAGTGCCCGAGGAGATTGCGAGCTTTACTTTAAAAATGATTGATAAATGTAGTAAATGTGAAATGGCTTAGCACATTGCCTGGGTGAAAGATGTATTCAATAAACTTTAGCTGTTTTTACTGGAATTATCATCACAGTATCATTGGTAGTATTAAAATTTAGGATGTTAATATCCTTGATATTAAGCTCTGAAGCCAAACTATCCTAAAAGGAAGAACAGGGATGTTTAGTTAAATGTTGATTATACCTACACAATGGGAAGTTATGAATCTATTAAAAAGATTTTAAAAGTTTCTAGCAACATGGTATGGTAAATACCTTCCTAGATAGACATATATAAATCATATTTCTTAGACTCCCTTGCAGCTTAATATGAAATAAGGGTGATCATTTGAATGCACTTGTTCGAGAATTGAGGTGAAAGTCACATTTCTCCTGGCTTTGTATTTTCTGCTGATAGACACAATCAAGGAATAGTGTGGTGTGGTGTGGTGTGTGTGTGTGTGTGTGTGTGTGTGTGTGTGTGTGTGTGGTGTCTGCGTGTGCTTGTGGCAGTGTTAGCAGAGGTCCCAGTGGCCTGGCTCAGAAGTCAACAGTTCCAGTGGTGCTTCTCTGATCCTGGAACACAGTTAACAGGCCTGTTGACAGTCACAGCAGCAGTTTCCTGGTGCTGTTATGATTGGCAGTGGCAGTGCCAGCAGCTGCCCTGGCTTGCCAGCACTGTGCTGTCCTCTGTGACCCATGTGCTGAGCAGCTAAAAGCTCCTCTCTGGTCCTTCCAGCAATTTTGCAGGCACTGTGCTCTCTCTGCTCAGTCTCTTTCTGCTGCAGATAGCTCAGATAATTTCTGATAAATTCTCACTAAGCTGAAAATCATCCCACTCTTACAAAACTATGTTATATGATGATGATTAAGCAAATTGCCAGAGCTAAACAAGAATGAGCACCAGCAGGAAGCAGCTCACGTGCCGGTGTGGTGTGACCCCCCTCGGTTGGGAGGCACGAAGAGTGACCTCTTGATTGACTTCTCATTGCATCATTTTATGTTGCTACGGTTTCCATCGTTAAGCCCTTTTGAAGAGAGATGCTGGGGATTGAACCCAGGGCCTCGCGCGTGCTGATCACTCTACCCATGAGCTACATTCCCAAACCCTGTTTGTTTCTTTTTTTAAAATGTGATTTTATTGACATAATCACGTACTATACAATTCACTCATCTACAGAGCACAGTTCAGTGGTTTCAGTAGGTTCTCAGGTGTGTGAAATTGTCACCAGAGCCAGTTCTAAATACTTCCATCATTTCTCAAAGAAACCTCACACCCAGTGGCGGGAATCTCTCCACACCACCAGCCCTAAACGACCCTCCACTCGCCTGCTTGCTGTCTCTGTAAATTTCTCTGTTCCAGATTTCCTATAAGCGGGATCATACTGTGTCACTTTGTGACAGGCTTATTTCACTCAGTATGTTTTCAGAGTTTTTCCATATTATAGCATATATTCACATTTCCCCTGGCTGAGTAATATTCTACTGATTTGTTACCACTTATTTGCTGATGGAGATTTGGGTGCTTACACTTTTTGGCTCTTACAAATAATGCTGCTGTATACCCCAACTTTTATTGAACAGGTACTAAACTTATTTAATTAATTGATCTGTAATCTTGAATATGGAACCCAGGGCACTTACACCATGCTACATCTCCAGCCCATTTTTATTTTTTTTGATTTTGAGGTAGGATCTTGCTGGGTTGCTAGGTTGTCCAGGCTGAGCTAGAATTCATCATCCACCTGTCTCAGGCTCCCAGGGTGCTGGGATTACACGTCTGTGTCACCAGGCCCAGCACACACGTATGTACTAATTTTATGATGTGTATTTAGAAAACATTTTTTTTTGTGCTACTGAGGGTTGAATCCTTCAGTGCTTCATATTGAGCTGCACCCCTGGCCCTTTTTGTGTTTTATTTTGGGGCTGAGTCTCCCCAGATTGTCCAGACTAGTCTCAAACTTGTGATCCTCCTAACCTGAGTCCTGACTCTGGGTTTTAAGAGTGTATCACTGTGCAGAGCTAAAAATTGTACAATATTTGAAAATAAAACTAGCCAGACTAACTAGTACATTAAGAAGACTCTAGGCTCCATCCTTAGCTCATTGGCCTGTAAGCTTGGCATACATCACAACTCTAGATCCAGCTGCCCTGGGGTCCACTGCTTTGGAAAACACTCTAAATCCAGGGTGAATTTATCTCAAGATGCTTACTAATTAAATATCAAAATAAGATCATTTTCTTAGGTTCTGGGAAGACATGAATCTCTTGGGTACATTATTTAGCTCCCAATAAAACTCATGAATGCACTACCTTGCTACCTAGTCTCCTTACGATACTTCCGTATTTAGTTTTCAGCTCTGGGCAAGAAATACAGCGAGCAAAATCCACATGGAATTGGAAGTTCCTGTCTCTGCTGTATTCCCTTCCTCGGATTTTGATCCTTCAAGTTCTGGCTGACCTGCTGGTCCTATGTCCATTTATTTTCCTTCCTAGCCTATCCTATAAGACTGATGCTTGCTTTGTACTTACCGCTGGTGGCCCAGGCTTCATGTTGACATGTGCTCCAAGGAGAAAAGTGGATGCCATCGGCTCACCTTGTCGGTCTCCCTTGCTCTGGGGATTAAACCCTGGATGGCTTATTTCTGATTCACTCGAGCAGCTGCGCTTTGGATTTTTCCTCGATTTTGTGATATTATTAGCCCAAAGTTTGCCCTGTTTATTCTTCATAGAGAGAAATAGAAGCCAAATGTGGCATTTTTTTCATTTGAGGCTGGTGTTGTGGTTTGAATCTGGAATGTCCCTCAAAAGTCTCATGTATCTGGATGCTGTGGATTACCTATGCATTTCACACACTCTTAGGAACTAAGGCTTGGTGGGAGGGTTAGATCCCTGAGCGTGTGGTGGGCCCCCGAGGGCGGTGGGTCACTGAGAGTGTGGCCTGGGACATTAGATCCTTACCCCAGCTTCTCTCCCCTGCCCCTGCTCCTTCTTGTGATGCCTTGAGCAGCTGTTCTCCGTGAGACCCTTTCATCATTGCTGGCCACCTGTGAATGGACTGAGACTTCCTGAAACCGTGAGCCAAAATAAAACTTTCCTTCCCTAAATTGTGGCTGTTGGGTATTGTGTCCTAGCAATGAAAAGGTAACTAAGACAGCTGTTGTCTTCAGATCACAGGCAGCTCGCTCATGTGCCTTGGGTTTTGGAAGCCCAGGTGTTGAGTCATGGACCTCTGAGGCTTTCCCCTCCATTTTTTACTGTGCTTAGAAAGGGGGATGTGTTCCTAAGCTAGCCTTAGTGCTCTGCAGACGTGGCCACTTGGAGAAGGGAAACTTCTGAGTCTAAAGAAAGAAGTGATGACTAGGACTTGGGAACTAGCAAGGTATGCCAGAGCCACATGGGTGGGGCCATGGTCACCTTTTTCCTGTACAGGAGCCTTTGCAGAACCTGAATGTCAGGTCCATAAAGGTCAAACTACATGGACAAGCCACACAATGACTCTGCTGCCTGCAAGATCTTGGCAAGGGCAAGATTGTGTCACCAAGGGTGTGTTTCTCCAAGAGAGGTTTTAACAAGCTGGTATGGATGCTACACATTTTGTTTTACACAATCTGCAATATCTGTCACATAAGTGCTATTATTAGTCTAGATTATACATGAAGAAGGTAAGATTTAGGAAAGCTAACCCTCAGCCTATCTCTGACTAAAGACTTTCTAATCTCTTTTATATTACTTATTAGTTCATTTATTCTGTCAGTAAAATCACATTGTGTGTGTGTGTGTGTGTGTGTGTGTGTGTGTGGTATTGGGGATCAAGCCCAGAGCTTTCACATTGAGCTACATCTTCAGCCCATTTTATAGTTTGATTTTTTTCTTTCTTTTTTCTATTTATTTATGTATTTATTTTAATCCTGAGTCTTGTCAAATCACTAAGCTCCCAGGCTGGAGCTCAAATAATCTTCCTGCCAGAGCCTCCCAAGGCCTGCACCACTGAGCTCAGTCATAAAACGACATTTTTTTTGTCATCAAATACACACTCTTAGGGAAACAAACTTTTAATGAAGTGAAGGAGCCTTCCTATAACTTTAAATATAATTTTCACCTTACAAAAGTGCTGCAGAAAGCCTCACATACCCTTTTCCTAGGTTCATTAGCTGCTTACATTTCCTCCCATACAGTTACTGATTTTCTGCGACTCATTTGAAAAGGAAACATTACGTCTCTTACCCTGGAAACGCTGGTGGGTACTTCCTAAGCACAAGAATAGGCTCTCATGTGACCTCAGCACAGTTATTAAAATTGGGAAATTTGCTATCAAGACAGCACTATTATCTAATTGAGAATTTATATTCGAATTCCACCGATTTCCCTACTGCTGTCCTCTGTAGCGTCCCGCCCTGGCCCTGGGGTCTGCCAGCCTCGTCCCATTAACTCTCCTCTGCCCGAGGCAGCTCCTCAGCCGGGCTGCCTGGGGATTAATTCCAGGTGGAGCCTCATGGGCTCGGGGCTGGGTTCTCCTTGCATCTTGTCAGTGGCCACGGAGGTTTCATTCGTCCCGTCGGTGTTGGTGGTAGGTTTTATCGCTTGATTAAGGTGTTACCTGCTGGGCTTCCCTTCCCTGTAAATCTACTCTCATTCTCTTTGTATTTCCACGGGGGACTTTGGGACCACGTACATCCCATCTGTACTAGAGGAACGGAATCAATTGAAAATACAAGTGCAGTTGTGCAAGGGGACTTGTGACGGAGGCTGGCAGCATCAGCAAGGGGAGAGCAGGGGAATCCAGAGCTGGAAGCCAAGAACTGGAGGCCACAGAAGAAGCGAGATGAAGGATGCGGCACCAGTCCAAGGCGGAAGGTCTGGAAACTGCCTGGAGGGTCACCGAAGACTGATAAAGCGGAAGAGACCGAAGGCAACAGCCGCAAAGGACAGCTGCACCGGAAGACTGGAACAGAGTGAGCACGCTGCCCTCTCCTTTTCCTTTTTATTCCATCCAAGCGCACTGGTTGGCCACTCTCCTCTGCTTGGTTGGTTTTCTCAGGCATGGTATATTCTTCCTTCTTCCCTCCTGTCCTTCCTTCCCTTCCCGACATGCTTTTTAAATTAATTACAATTATTTTCATCACAGAAAATTTAAACCCAGGGCCTCAAACCTGCTAGGTAACTGGGGTCTGCTTTTGCTCCTGACTAGGGTATCTGATCACCATGAAGAACCATTTTGCATTTACAATTCTACCTAGTGGTCGAGGTCTGACCCTAATGTACACATTTAACGATGAGTTCTAGATATAGGCAGATACCGAGATGGATACGGATATAAATACAGATCTACATATGGATATATCCCATCCATACCGTGGATATCTCCCCCTTTCTTTTTATTTGAGACTGTCTAAACCACTAAGTTGTCCAGACTGGTCTCGAACTTGGGATCCTTCTGCCTCAGCCCCTAAGAGTGTTGGGCTTATAAACCGGCACCACTATGCTTGGCTTTCATGATGCTTTGATTCAGTATTTAATAATACCATGTTTATTTTGTTTTACTTGATGAATTTTATTTAGTTAGGTATAAAAATTGATGTCTTAGTTATTTACTCATTGCTGGGACAGAATACCCAAAATCTACAACTTAAGGGAGGAAAACTCCATTTCAGCTCACAGTTTCAGAAGGTCTCACACAGCCCATTCATGGGTGGCCAGCAATGTCCACCAGAAGCACACGGCCAGGGTCTACTTGGAGAAAAGCTCTTCAAGGTGTGCAGACAGCCAGGTAAGTGAGGAGGAGGAGGAGATGTCTGGGCACTAAGGCAAAGGACAGAGCTTTCCCCGTAAGAATCTATAAAAGTGTTTCTTCTTCCTTAGTTTAGTTACAGCTGCCCAGCTGGGCCATCCACAAGTTAATCACACAAACCTGAAAGTTCTTCCCCGAGAGTTTCCTAACCTCAACAGGTTGACATAATCCCTCCAGGTCAAGCCCCAGTGACCCATCCCTTCCAGTTCCACCTCACAACAGCACACAGTTCTATAGGTGTCCTGCTAGATGCACATGTGTGAGGCTTTTGGGAGACATTCCAGAACCGAACCATAACAACATATACTGATGATTAATACTATTAACAATAAACCACTTTCTGTGGTTTGGATCTGGAGTGTTTCCCACAACCCTCATGTTCCTACGGATACTATGTACTGGTGGGAGGTGGGGCCTGGCCGGAAAGGTTGAATGCTCGGGTCTTAACTTGGAGGGGTTTGTGCTGGTTCTTTCCATTCTCCCAGACTTCTCTCTGTTCTGCCTTGCTGCTGTGTCCTCTGCTTCTGGAGCTCCGGCTCAGGTTCCAGCTCCACCTGTGGCCCTACCATGTGATTCCACCATTTCCCAGCTACCCACCCATGAGACCTTCTGAAACTGTGAGCTAAAATAAACTCTTCCTCCCCTAATTTGTGCATGTCAAGTTTTGAGTCCCACCGACAAGAAGGTAACTAGGATAGCACTCCTGTGTGTGGCTAACCAGATTTGTCCTGTGATAGTACCTGTGATCTAGGAGTTAACCTCTGTCTGGATTCTCTGTAGTGCTTCCACTCATGCATGTCTAAGTTCCTCTACCTGAAATAGGAACGAAGAAGCAACCATTTTTATCCATCTGGTTTTGCCTATAATGCCTACATCTATAAGGGTCTCTTCTGTCTCAGGTTGGCTGGGTCTCCTGGTACAGTTGGCACTAGTTATAGCTGCAGTTAGCTTGGTGCTTGACTGGGCTGGAACACCCAAGATGATTCGTGTTGTGTGGCTAGAGTCCCTGGATGGACTGGTGGGGCTGAGCTGCCTCTGCACAAGTGCCCTGGGATCCAGAAGACACGGGGGCCCGGAATGGGGCAGAGGTGAGGCAGAGCTGGAAGCCAAGCCCAGAGCATTTGATGGCAGGGATGCCCCCTAGGCTGGGTTCAGCTGGCTGGCCTTTCTTTCTCTCCACAGAGCCCACAGCCTCCCTCGCCTGGGATTCCTCCACGTGGTCTCCTCAGCAGGAGCACTGCACTTAATGTGCCAGGGATGCCAGAGGCTTGAGCCAGGGACTGGCCTGGTATCACTTGTGCAGAGCCAGTCCTACGAAGCGCTGACGAGTCATCCCAGATTCAAGGGGAATGAAACATCGCATCGGTTAGGGTGGGAGTGACAAAGACTGACATCTTTTTTTCCCCACCAAACTAAACAACAACTTCTGTGTTTGTTCCCTGTGGCTACCATTGTGAATCGCCACAAATGGAGTGGCTTAAAACTATAGGGGTTTATTTTCTCACAATTCTAGAAGTCCAAAATCGAATTGTTGGCAAGGCTTTGCTCCTTCTGAAAGGTCCTTTTTAAAAAGAAAAAAAAATTTTAAGTCAAGGTTTCCTTCTGTTGTCCAGGCTAGCCCTCAACTTACTATGTGCTATGCAGCCCAGGCTGGCCTCAAACTCACAGCGATCCTCTTGCCTCGGTGCTGGTGTTACAGGTGTGTGCTACCACACCTGGTTTCTAGAACAGAATCCTCCATTGTGTCTCCCACTTCCTGGTGACTCCACGTGTTCCTTGGCTTGGCATCTCCGGCCTCCATGTGACCTTCTTCCTTGTATCTCCGTATCACTGGGCTTTTACCCACCCCTCTTTCTCTCTCTCTTTCTCCCCTTTGTTCTTATGAAAACAATAGTCGTTGGCTTGGGGGCTCAACACAAATTCAGGATGATCTCATCTCAAGATTGTTAACTTAGGGCCGGGAAGTATGCTCAGTGGTTGGGGTCATGCTTAGCATGCATGAGGCCCTGGGCGTTATTCCACCACTGAAAAAAAATGTTTTTAAAACTTGAAAGCATTTGTGAAGAGCCCATTTCCAAATAAGACCACTGTTAGGGTGAAGATCTGAAATATCTCCCAAAAGTCTTCTGTGCTTAGAAGGTGATGGATGGGATCTGGGGCTCTGATCTCATCAGTGGACCCTCCATGGATGAGGTCATAGCTGGGAGTCCTGCTAGGAAGTGGGGCCTGGTGAGAGGTTAGGATGTACACTTGTGCTTTTGTTGCTTCCTCCCTTCTCTGTTTTCTGGCTGCCACAGGATGAACAGCTGCCCTCTACCTGGCCTTGCCACCATGTTCTCTCTGACTTGGAGCTAACTGGCTGTGGATGAGTCCTTTAAAAATCCATGAGCCAAAATAAAACTCTCCTCAGATATTTTGTGCTGCAGTGATGGGAAAGTAACTGATACACTCACAGCTACTGCGGGTTTGGACTTCAGCATTTTTTAGGGGACACAATTCAATCACTATAATAAAGATACTTCTTTTTTATGAGTTTTGCTTGATCTCTGGATATGTGGCTTCATGTTTTAAATTAGTTTGGAAAATTTAGTCATTCTGTTTTAAAGTATCACCTCTCTTATTTCTTTCCATTTCTCCCTTCCAGGCTTCCTAGTCAGATATTTACCAGAGTAGGGGCACACTTTTTCTTTAAAGCTCAGGGAGTAAATATTTTGGCCTCAAATCTGCAGTCTCTGTCACAACAGTTCAGTTCTGCTCAGCTCTTCTGTAGTGCGTAGGAAACCATGGGCCATATGTAAACAAATGATTATGGTTGTGTTTCAATAAAACTTTACTTAAAAAAACATGTGGCAGATGACTCTGGCACACTGGCCATGGTCTACCAACCCCCAGACAGACCGTCTCGTTCATCTCTTTGATCCTTTCCCCCATTTTCATCTCATCTCTTTATCTCTCTGCTGCATTCTGGAAGAGTTCTTAAGAGTTTTCTTCCAGTTCATTTCATTCTTTCCTTAACAATGTAATCGACAGCTTAGTTCATCCACTGAGATTTTTATTCAACAGTTAATGATATGGGTAGACCCGAAACGTTCATCAGAAGTCTAATGACCAGAGGCACGGAGGGCATAGTAGGAAAGAGTGGGTCACAGGGGGTGTGACCTGCAAGGGTTTCTTTGCTTCCTGGCCACCGTGGTGTGAACAGCTGTCTTCCACCCAAGCCTTTCCATGATTCCCTTTGTACCTAAGAGCCAGCCAACTATGGACTGAATCCTTTAAAAACTATGAACCAAAACAAGCCTCCTCTCCACCTTGGAGGGTTAGGTGTTTTGTCCCAGAGATGGGAAAATGACTAAGACAGAGTAATAATTTCTAGAAGTTCTATTTATTTGTTTTTTTCTCTGATTTTAGTAATTTATGCCTGATCACTTCCTGCTGCCTATTCACCTTTTTATCTTTTTGTCTTTAAGGATTTTGTGCAGACCTAGTCTGCATGCTGCCGCCGCCGTAGAAACTCTAGGTCCGCATCCCTGTCAGCTCTCATTCTTAGCTGCTGGTCGTCGTCAGTTGTTGATTTTAATTCGTGAGGTGATGTACATGACAATTTTGGTCTGTGGGATTCTTGCAGAACTAAATTGGGGCAAATTTCTTCCAAAGAGAGTCTACTCACAGTTTTGGCAGCAAGGAAAGAGTTCCTCTCTTCCACAAATTCTTCAAGGCTTCTCTTCACAGAGTCCTGATGAGAATAAGTGTCTTGGTTGCTGTCCCATTGCTGGGACACAATAAGCCTCCAACTTAAAGGAAGAGAGGTTTAATTTAGCTCACTCTTCTGCAGATTTCAGTTCATGCCTGTTGGACTGGCTCCCAGGCAGAACAGCAGCAGTGGAAGGGCGTGGAGGAGGGTCCGGGTGGAGGGAACCTCTTCACTTCTGACAGAATCTGGAATCAGAGAGAAAAGGGTGGAGCTGGGGCCAAGAATGCACCCTTCCAGGCCCCATCTCCAGTGGCTTTACCCTCTTAACAAGGCCCTACTTTTTCACAGCCTAGGAAGTCATCAATGGATGGATCCACTGATGAACATGGCATCTCCATGATTCAGTTACCTTCTGGACACATGAGACTTTGGAGGGACATTTTAGACTTAAACCATAGTGGTTGCTAGTATCTCTTTGACCAGAACAAGTGGGCTTACACATAGCCTTTAGGGTTCCACTCTGCTCACACATGAACTCGATGTGAAGATTAAATGAGATCATCTGTGTGGAAGAACACATTTCTGGACATAGCACAAACAGCTAACACACTTCAGTTTTCATGTAAACTTAGAATCATACAGGTTTTATCTAGGCACAGTCTGAGACTCAATTCTGCCTTTGATTGTTTTCATCCTAGGTCGTGTCTCCTTGTCTGTCTGGTTGGTCATCTTGTACTATAGTCGTATCATTCTTAGAAAATGCAAAAATAAACCACCTTTGAAGCTTGGCCCTTTCCAGCAATGTCAATGCTTTGACCAGAAGCACATCTCAAGGAAGGAAGCTCTAATTGTAAAATCTGGGGCTTTAGCCAAGTTGCTTTGTGGGGTAGCCAGGGACTATAATTGGGACCATGAGCCCTTCAGGCTTCGTGGCCACTTGTAAAATCCAACAATGGAGACTTGTTCATTTGGAGAAATGCCTATAATTATTTCTGATCTTATTAACAGAAAGAGCTGAGAGAATATGAATGCAAAATCCTCTTACATACAACCCCCTGCTGGAAACACAAATAGCCTACTATATGCTCATGTTTATTTAAATCCCTGAGCAGAGATTTTCTCTGCCCCGTTGTCACGAGGAGTGAGTTTTCCGAGGGTGTGATTTATGAGCCTTTCACAAATGGGGTTTAAATGAGGCACTAAGAGTTGTACTCCAGCTACAGCTGGAGGAGGCCAGAGAAGCTGGGTGGGCAGGTCTCAGCACTGAGCCCCGAGCTCCGAGCTCCCGGGACCCTCCGCTCATCCCAGCTGGTCCACGTGCCAGCTACTGCACTCAGCAATTCTGCATTGTTCCGTTTTGTTTCTCTCGAAGAAGAAATAACACATGTTGACATGAAGATTGAAGGCCAGCTCCCTCCTGGGCCTGGACGCCACCACAGATGGAAACATCCACACTCTCCCCACTCCTGCTCTCTCTCCACAGAAGTGTTTGCTGGAGAAGTTAGACTTTCACTAGATTTTTTTTCTTTTCTTTTGTGCTGTACATTTCAGCCAGGAGAGCAAGGTTGGCATAGCAGGCTCCCCAGAGATACAAGGCATGATTAAATATCTAGTGAATGTTTAAATTTAAAAATACCCTTGTTCTGGTAAAAGACACATGGCCACTCGTCGCCTCCCCATCAAAATCCTCCCCTTGCTTTGAACACACTTGTCTCATTGTCCTTTGCGCTTTCTGAAACAGTTCTGGAACTCTTCTCTCCCAAGTGTCTTAACAAAATGGGGTAAAAAATATGGTGACTGCTGCTGCCAAGTGCCATCCAACCCAAAGGCAAATTGTAGAAGCTTGGCAGCACCTCCTCATCTATCTTCTTCACCAGAAATTGCATCGTGTGACTTCTGGCTGTTCCCCAAAGACAAAATGATCATGAAAGGTAAATGTATGCTTTGAATCGATCCAGGACACCGAGGCATTCGTGACAGTGCAGCTGGAATATTATTCAGCCATGAAGCAAAATGTTATCATTTGCAGAAAAATCACCAGGTCTGGACAGCAGCATATTGACTGAAATGCATCAGACTCAGACAAATATCACCTGTTCTCCTTAATGTGTGGAGTCTAAAAAAGATGACAAGGAAATAGGAGGGAGAGTGTCAGTAGGAGAGAGGTAGAGGAGAGGGGGAAGGAGAGGAGTGTGCGGGCTGGTCACGGCGGGCACGGTGCGATCAAATTACCTCACACATGTTGACACTCTCCCAAAAATAGGGAACTAGAGGTGATGGTGGTGCAAGGTGGGTGACGGGGGTATGATTAAAGTATGTGTGTGCATATGCCAGTCCACCAAAACGAAGTCCACTGATCCGCATAATCAGTATGTACTCAACAGACGTGAGGAAGGGTAGACACAGAAGAAAACTTTCAGAATTGCTTGTGAAAGTGACAGAAAGGGCGGGATAACTGTCTGTAGTGAAAGGGGAGTATTTTGGGGGGGCGGGATTTGTGGCGAAGTGTCTTCTACTGCAATACTTTTTAAAAATTTGTAAGCATTCTCTGTAATTTGTGATTACTTGGTATGTTTCCCAACCCTAGGAAATTCAGCCCTTTGGAACTCCCGTACATGCTACCAAGTCAAGGCTGGGTCCGAGACCGAGGACATCATGGAAACTTTCTCCATACACACCGAGACCCGGGTGGTTCATGGTGGTTCGGGGACAGTACGGGGGAGGACAAGCACAGGGTCCACATGGCTACCTGAAAGAGCTGTCATGGTAACAGGCAGGCGATGGGCAGGATGATGGCTATGGCCTGTGTGGAGCCTGGTTGTGTTGGGGACAAAGGGTGATAGTTCCGTACCAATGAGGGCAGCAGTGAACATCTCATGATCAATTTTCTTTTTCTCAATCTTGTATGAGTTCTACTTGGTGCCCGCTGTAGTCTGAATCTTGAATGTCCCCCAAGCTCTATGTGTTCAAGACTTGGTACCCACGGTGGCACATTGGGAGGTGGCAAGACTTTATAAACGAGGATTCTTCAAGGTCATGGGAGGTGTGCCCTTGAATGGGACTGTGGGTCCTTGGTCTCCTCCTTTTCCTTTTTGCTTTTTGATCATGAAGTGAATGTCTTGCTTCATTGCATGCCACCCTGGTATATTGCCTCAGCACAGGCCCCCGAACAATGGGGCCAGCCAATCACGAACCAGAACTTTGAAAGCTATGAGCTGAAACAAACCTTACCTTTTAATAAGCTGACTGTCTCATGTATTTTGTGATAGGAGTGGAAAGCTAACATGGTAGCCATTAAATTCAGACTTGGAGAATACCAAAATGTGGTTTTGTCTTCAGGTGAGTAAAACAATTTACAGAATTGTGAAGCCATCAAAATGGGATGCCCGTACCCCACCTCTGGAGGCTCTGGTCTTGGGACAGCTGGTCCATTTCAAGACTGGAATAGTGCTGGTGATCAAAGTAAGGAACCCTGGCCAAAGTCTCTCCCTCAGGTTCTGGGGTTATTGTAAGGGCTCTGTGAT
This sequence comes from Ctenodactylus gundi, assembly GCA_004027205.1. Lineage (NCBI taxonomy): Eukaryota > Metazoa > Chordata > Mammalia > Rodentia > Ctenodactylidae > Ctenodactylus > Ctenodactylus gundi. The sequence continues at coordinate 10,767 of PVKB01002844.1, read as the reverse complement.
TCTAAAGAAAGATGATTCCTATAAACACGTCAGCATCTCTGTTCTTCAAAAGTATGTACATGGTAGTGGAATAAAAAATACATTCACTTCCAGATCACCGTACAATTCAGAGTTGACTTTGTGTCACAGTAAATTTGTTCCTACAATGGGGTCTCTAAGCGTGACTTGTCTCATATGTTACAAATGCTGGAAGCACCTCTTTCCCCCACATGGCTTCTGTGTGCCCTGGATGACCTCTACCTCCTGAGGAATCCCCAGCTCCAGCAGTCTCCAAGCCGATATGTCAGAAAACCTATCCCCTTTCCTATCAGTCACCAAGCACCCAAGCCCCAGTGAGCCAATACTTTGGCTCCCTCCACTGGTGTGGGGAGCAGTTCTGTTGTCGTGTTTCTGCTGCTTCTCCTGAAGATCACATCTGATCAGCCACCGTAGTAGCTGGGAAAGACACTGTGTCTTTTAACATCTCAATATCTCACCCTACATCCTCCTATTGACAGTTGGCCTTCCAGAATAACTAACCATGAGCCTGAAATCCCAGAAATTGGAGCTGCCTCTGGGAAAAACTAGATTAAGGAAATAGCCAAAAAATGGTTTCCCCTTTTTAAGTTGAGATACAAATTACATACAGTAAAGCACACACACACATATCAAGAAAACAACCCCATAAATATCCAGTTGTATATCTCTCAGTGACTACACTCAGACCACAAGCCAGAGCCTTCCTAGCAATCACTAGGTCATAATTAGCTTCCTAGCTGCTCGCAGCCGCTGGGTTCTCCTAGCAGCAGTGCAAGAGTTCCATTTGCTCAGGTCTTTAACAATGCTTCACCTTGTCCATCCTAAAAATTTCATCCATTTTGGTTGCTCTTGTGGAAGAAATTTTTGACTGTTTCTGGAAATCTGACGCAGTCCCTGGCAGTCTTCAATTTTCTCTGTGACTTTGGAAAAATGTCACAAAATATTTAGTTGATGATTTTGATAACTTTAGCACAAAAGTAACTCAGAGAGATAAATAAAGCCATCGGGAAAATTAATCGGAGTAATTAAAACCACATAAGTTTTCCTGGACAAATCTGTTTGGAAATGCTGGTTCAGGGCAGCAGCGGGGGGGTGCTGGATCACGGCTCCGTGCCTGTCCATGGCTGCTTGTTGTGGCAGACCGCTGGTGGTTCTCACAGGTAGCCACGGTGAGTGGCCGTGACATGTTAATTGCACCTCACTGCTTCCAGGTGTGTGGCACATCCAGGGTCACCGTGCAGGGCCGTCATGGGGCGCAGTTACTGCTGCAGTATGAAGGAATGTGACGTGTCAGCTCCAGTGCCAGTTACCATCCTTATGGAGCTGGCCAAAGCTGAACCAATCGGTCCCTCCCCTAACCTAGGACATTCTGCGTGGGCTTGAAGCACCGTGAACTCACTGTGAACTGTTCAACCACCAGTGTGCACTGGGGAGAGCTGGGGAGGCAGCCGGGGAGGAGGGAAGCTCTAGGCTTGGCAAGTTCATCTTGAAAATTCAGGCACCACATTCCCATGTGTTTCCTGATGACCCTACAGAGGGTCAGAGGATGTGAGCCGGGAGTGAGGAAACCCTGGAGCTTTAGAGTACGCACAAGAGGATCGAGCGTCTCGCTAGGAGTGCAGGGATGCCAACATGATGCCTGCCACTGTATATACCAGCATTGTGACGTGAGGCTCATGTGACTTTCTCAGCTTTAGTGTTTAACATTTATATAAATAAGTAAAGAAAATATAGTTACTTGCAACTTGGGCCCCGTGGATATTCATATTGTGATCATTAGGCAACTGAAATGTGAAATTAGTTTATGTAAGAGTAATTTTGAGCCTGGGGATGCAGAGCTACAGTCCCAGCACATGGGGAGGCTGAGGCAGAGGGATCACAAGTTCGGTCCCAGCCTGGGCAACTTAATAAGACTGTCTAAAGTAAAAAAAAAAAATTTTAAAGTGGACTGAGCACTGAGCTCAGGAGTAAGACCCAGGGCTCCATACTCAGTACCATCAAAAAATATATATAATTTTGAATGGTAGTATTTTCTGCCTGCTTTGGTCATCATGAACTGTCACCAAGCTTTCCTCCCCTCTGGTTTCGGTCAGACCCTCACGAGGCCGTGACATGCCAAAGCTGTCCCAGGAGACTCTCTTTTAGAGACATTTTTCTTCCTCCCTTCTTTATTTTAAAAGGCATTTTTCTTAGAAGCCAAGAAAGGTTATTATAATTAGTATTTATTATGCCGTCTTCCTTCCTTGCCGTCACAGTGATCAATCACCTTTAGCGCTGCGCTGTATGGAATAAATATTACCCTGCTTTTCCACGGCAACCTGAAGAGAGTTACCATCCTCACTCAAGGTCACCTGACAGATGATCCTGTATTGGAAATCACAGATGCTTAAGCCCTGCGATTGCTTAGACAAACAGGCTGGGGTTTGGCTTTGCGTTCCTTCATTTCGGGGGACCAGTCGCCCCTTTATTGACCTTGTGTTCATTCATCAGTCAGCAAATATTTGCCAAATACCTGCTTTTAAATGTGTTAATCGTAGGAATAAGGTTCTTCTGTTGAAAGAACACAGGTCACATTCTGACCTTGACACCGTGCTGAACTCCTGCTAGGAAAAGCGGCCATTGTCAGTACCATTTGATTCAACGCCGGTTTCTCCTGCCTTCCCCTCTTTCTGCACCTCTCCTGTTCCTCAGTCTTCTCCAAACCTCTTGCTAACTCATGTTGTCTCTCCCCTGGAATTTGAATGTTGGCTGCCTCATGCGATGAGTCATATAAAACTTCCAATATTCATCTATTTCTGGCCGACACAATTGTCAGTTTCATATGATTCCACCTAATCCACGAGCACTGTGGAGATTGTAGCTTGTGTGGGTGCAATCAAACTGTTCAACGCAGGGAAAGAAATTTTGGAAAAGGCCCGATACCACACAAGCCTAAGGGCTGCGCAGACGCAGGTGGCACACACCTGGAATTCCAGTGCTTTGGGAGGCTGAGGCAGGAGAGTTGCAAGTTTGAGCCCAACCTGGGCAATTTAGCAACTTAGCAAGAGTCTGTGTCAAATAAACAGTTTTAAAAGGGGGTGGGGGGAGAAATGGGGGTGTAGTTCAGAGCAAAGGCCCTGTGTTCAATCTTTAGTACTCCCCCCCCCCCCACAAAAAAAACCTAAGGTGTGGATTACTGAATTTAATATTAAGGTAACTATGTATTTGTGGATATGACTAATAATTTACTGAAGGGAACCCTTTTCCAGAAAGCCACCTTCCTCCCCATTTTGTGGATGCTAAAAGAGAACTGTTTGGGGAGGCGCATGCTGAACCTGTGACCTCAGGGTCTCTCGTGTGAAAAAACAGGGTAAAATCCCTGTTGGGGACCAGCCTACCTGGGAGGAGGCAGGTGTACCCGAGGGCAGGGCTTGCCTCCTGTCCCAAACTTTTTTCTGTATGACTGCATCATTACAACAGAACATAAGTCAAAGACACAGGTGTGCACTCGGCTCTCTCTTGTTTCCCAGGCTGGAGTCTGAGGACAGCTACAGCAGACACATTGGACACGGGAGGGCGGAGGGCAGGCCTTGCTGGGCTGAGCCAGACAGCAGGGAGGCAAGCTGGCACATGGGCACCACAGCCTGCTTTCCCTGCTTCCCTGGTGACATCGGGACCAAGAGAGCAGCTGGCATCACCAGGTGGTTCAGCAGGTGCGTGAGCTTGACTGACTGGGCTTGTGGGCAGCCCTGGCCTCTGTCTCCCCTGTGGTCTCACTTCAGAAAAACATTTCCTCCCTGTTCTTCAGTGCTTGCTTCTTTCAAATAACCCGTTTTGCGTTCCCTAGAAAACAGAGCCCGAGGCAAGGATTTTGTGCAGGTGCTTTCCTTAGAAGGTACAACCTCAGGCCAGCGAGAGAGAGAGAGGGATGGAAACTGGGCAAGGAGGATGAGAAGCAGCTCAGGGAGCCGTGTGGACAGAGGGACGTACTGGGCAGATGTACCTGACAGCCCTGAGATGTTTCCGGATGATCTGTGTGGAGTGACAGTGTGGTTAAGTCCCCTGAGGTGCAAGGGGGAAGACATCCATCAGAAGACACTTCTTTCCCTCTTCTGCTTCCCTCTGGTTCAAGGTCATTCACTGGAGGATGTTTTCGGTCCTTTTTCCTGGCTAGGACGTAATACCCTACACCCACAATTTGAGGGAGGAAAGGCTTATTTTAGCTCACAGTTTCAGGAGGCCTCAGACTGTTTATGGGTGCCCTGCAGTGGTGGAAGGGCTTGGGGGAGGCCTAGACGGAGGAAAGCTGTTCACTGAATAGTGGGATGGGAGGCCAAAGAGAACAGAGTGCAGCTAGTGGATCACCTCTTGGTCAATCTCCAACAATCCGTGCCTTCCAACCAGATCCTACCTCATGACAGCACAGGAAATCAAGGGATTAACCTCCGTGATGGATCAGCTTCTGGACACATGAGGCTTAGGAGGACATTCCAGATCCAGACCACAGTAGGGGAGCTAACTCGCCTCTAAGTTGCCTCACCCAGGCCTCCCCCTCCGGGAGAAACCAGACGGCAGCCCTGTGTTGTGATGACACACACGTCTACATGGGTCAGGAACAGCCTGAGAGTCTTGGAAGGAGAACCACTGTAGCCCGAGGAAGCTGGTCTGGAACTGAGGCCGAGCCAGCAGCCAAGAACCTAGGAGGAAGGGGGAGCTGAAACAGTCCAAGTGGATGCTCTGGGCATGTCCAGTCCATCAGAGATTCCCCAGTTTCCTGGCCAAAGACCAGGAGGGGACTGCGGCTTCGGAAGGACAGGGCCACTGGGACAGATGAACAGCAAGCAGGAGGTGAGCCACAGGCAAATCCCCGCCTCCTGTCAGCGTGCTCCTATCAGGTTTTAATGCTGCTGCTGATTGACAGCGGGTGGAGCTTCTCTCCCCTCTTCCTGCCTGCTGCGGCTGCCACTTCGAAGCTGTCTTTGCGCAACCTACTGCAGAACAAGTACCCGCCCCTTCTGCTCTTGGGAGAATGGTCTTCGTCCAAACCCATCCCTGGTGTCGGAAAAGTTGGGGACTATCGCACATGGGCCCATTGAAGCAAAAGGTAGTAACTGTTCACTGGCTGGCCTCCTGGGCTTAGGGCTCCAGCCTGGTGGGCTAACAGGAAGGAGATACCAGCTTGCAAGTGAGCTGGTCAGGTGAGGGGTCAGATGACGCTGGATGCCTTCCCAAGTTCACAAGTGCTTTTCAGCTCTAGGGTTGAAGTCTTAGCTGACGGAGCTATCAAGGTTTCATTTAACCCCATCCTAAACGCTTTTCAAAACTTCCCTGCGTTGCTAACTGAGATTCAAAGCTTGGCCATGTGCTTGGTTCTTGCTCTCCTGACTCAGGTTGACCAGCACATGGCATAAGTTGATTGTCGCTGTTTCATGACGAAGACGTTAGAGCTTGGGTGTGTTGCTTTTTCAAAGACATTTTCAAGATTTCTGGCCATATAATCTGAGGAAGTAAATATGGGGCTCATAGGGGATGCTCAACTGGGCACCTGGCATTAGAAGGATGCGTTGAGTGGCTGTACAGTTGTGGCCTGAACACCACCAGCAGTGAGCTCCAGGTGTGAATGTCTCCTTGGTGTACAGGTGACCCAGAGAAGAGACAATTCTGAATCCCACTGGCCCGAGCCTGGGCCTTTCCTTTTTTTTTTTAGATGGCCCCTGCCCTTGTTTGTTTTTGCTTTTTAAGTAACTTCCATTTACTTTTTGGTTTTCTATGGGGTCTGTGATGCATGGGATTAGCCCCTTTTGGCTCGGCAGCCCTGTTGTTGCTAGTGGAGGATGCTATGGTTTGAATCTAGAATGTTCTCCCAAAAAATTGTGTTTGGATGCTGATTCGATCATGGGGTTGATCCATTGGTTTCCTGTGCTATTAGGAGAGGGGACCTGGTAAGAAGGGGTGAAGCATGGTGCTTGACTTGGAAGGTGCAGATCATGGGTGCTTGACCAAGAAAGGGTGGGCAATGAGGCATGCCTGGAAGGATATCCACTAGCTCCACCTCTCTTTTCACATTCAGCTTCCTGTCTGCCGTGGGATGAGTGGCTTCCTTACAGCCAGGCCCTCTGCCAGACCCTTCCACGGCCATCTGCCCATGAGTGGACTGAAACCTTCTAAAACTGTAAACTGAAATAAACCTTTCCTCCCTCAAATTGTGGGGTCGGATGTTCAGTCCCAGCAACAAAAAGGTGACCAAGATAGAGGAGGACACGAGGGGAAGGTTGGGGAGCTGGTTTGAAGTCTAGTTCAAGTCCCAAACTGACCAGGGATGAATCCAGGTGTGATAAGGCAGGATGGACTTAAGCAGCCACCTATGAGGTCTGTCCTGGAACCTGGGCGCCACCCACCACTGCCAAAGAGGGGTACACATGGGATACCCTAAGCCAGATACAGGGAGGGCCTCCACAGGACCGGCTGTGTCCCTGCATAGGGCTGAGCACAGGTGAAGGGAACAAGAAGGCTCCAAGGATTTAGATACGGCTTCAAGGCCACCTTCTGGAACCTAGCCCTGCAGAGTCATGGAATTTACTAGAACTATGAGAGGTTCTACGACTGCAAGAATTCTGTGCCAAGCACCTGCTTTAGGAAAGTTTACTGTTCCTAATTATCAATTCTACTTTTATATTTTAAACAATCCTTTCAGTTGCCCACTTGAAAATCCAATAGTTATTAAAGAACCAGAAATATTTTCTTCTGCCATCTATAGATGTATAGACTTTCTAGAAAGATGCTTATTGTTTCTTTTGATGGTTTTGGAAATTTTCCTGGGCAGACTTGTGCTATTCCTTCCCACTGTGCAGTTTGCTAGTTGATTGTGTCTGTAGCTTCCTGTAGAAGCCAAGCCCAAGGAAAATAGAAACCTGGTCTGCATTTAATCAGTGCAAAGTATTCCCAGCACCTAAAATAGTGCCAGGCACATAGTACGGGCTCAGTAAGTACTTACTGAATAAACTTAATCTCTTCTGTTAAAAAAAAATAAACACAGCCCTGATTAGGGTGCCCCCAACTTGTGAGCAGGAAGATGTGTCCCAGTAGAAATCAAAAATGCACAAAACAGGAGGCTGCAGGGGAAGAGATAGACAGAGGTAGGGTTGGCAGAGGTGTCTTCAGAGCACAGGTGGTTTGTGAAACGACCCTAAAATAAGAGGTCAGGGTGTCGGTGTCACAATGCCATTGCTTTTTTTTTGAAGATGAGGCATTTCAGCTGGTTGCTTCTTAATAGACCTACTACTTGTCTTGCCAGTGTTCGTGCTCGGTATGCACTGCAGCGACCTCCTGTCCAGGACATCTGTGTGTGCTGGGAGGGTCACGTCTGTTTTGGTTTGGTTTAGTTTTATGCTATTGAGGATCAAGCCTTGAGTATTAACACTGAGCTCTCTCTCCAGACAGTTTTTATTTTTGATTTTGAGACAGGTTATTGTGAAGTTGTCCAGGCTGGCCTGGAACTTGTGATCCTCCTGCCTCCGTCTTCCAGAGGCTAGTACAACAGGCCTGGCCTGGAGTGTCACTTCTGAATAGTCGGTGAATTCCCCAGAGACTGGACAAGGAGAAAGGACAGAACCAGGACAGAAATTCCATCTACCACTATGTGCCCTCCCCGGGGGCCAACCCAAGCTCAGACACAGAAAGTCACTTGCAGCCAGCTGCTTCTTGATCGCTTGCGCAAAGGTTGCTGTGGTCTCGTCCCACCATCCCAGGTCAGCAGGCTATCCAGCCTACAGTCAGGAGTCCTCCTTCCCGAGTCGCCGTGGCCTTCCCTGGAGCCCCCTCCCCCTTGATAAATAAACCAGGACGTGGAGATCATTACGCTGCACATTATTAGGCAAAATTGGATTAATTAACCTCGTCTGGCCTCTCAGCTTGGGAGACAGAAAAAAACCAAAGTCGAGTTCAAATGCAGCCTTTTGAAAATGTCAGCCATGACTCGGTGATAAATATTTATAAATATCTATGCTGCATATCAACAGGGTGGCCAGTGTGTTTTTACATGGAAAGTCCACAAAAGCACTCTGTCGTTAACACGCATTCAAAGCAGGAGCCTTGAAAGGGCCATTATGGCTTGTGCTATGAATGTTTATTAAGAATAATATGCAAAACGGGACTCTGAATGGGCCCATTGATGCGGTACCGGAGCTGCATGGCCAGGATGGTGGGTCCTCAGGGCCGATAATAACGTCCCTAGCAGGGTTGGCCCAGGGCTGGAGAGGATGATGTGGACATCAGTGGCTCGGGCCACTTTGGGTTGCTGGTGTTGGTCATGGAATCACTAAATTGGGGTTCCAGGGAGACCTCAAACCGCGGCTCTGAGGTTCTGAGTCACAGATCCATAGAGCGGACCCTCCACAGCAATTGGAGGTCTACCTCTGGGCCATAGCTGAGTTGTTCCCTCCTCTACTCCTTTGGTAGGAAACATTGCTCAGGGGGATGGGCCATTTCCCCCTCCAGTCCCTCTCTTGTCTTTCTGTTTGTCTGGTACTGGACGTCGAGCCCAAGGCCTTTGAACTGAGCTATATCTCCAGCTCTTTTTATTGTGACATAGGATCTCAATAAGACACTATGTTGAACATGTGATCCCCCTGTTTCAGCCTCCCAGCGTGCTAAGATTATAGATGTGTGCCACCATGTCTGACTCTGCTTTTCTTGGTAGAAATCTTTTCATCTCAATTCCTTCTGGGCACCCCGGGATCCTTTCCTTTTTTAGGAGACTATTTATTTATTTAACCAACATTATTGAGTGCCTACTATGCACCCAGCATGGACTCTACACACTGGGGCTGCTAGGCGTGTAGGCAAGAGAGAGATGTGGTCTCTACTTGTTCTCCTGGGATGAAACAGGTAAAAATACAGGTCAGCAAATAGCTTTGAGGATTTCAGAGAGGGTTTGTTTGCAGGCAAATAAGGAGGGCCAGCTGGGTTGCATGCTGCAGGCTCTGAAGACATGTGACACTGTGTGCATTCAAGGTTGGAAGGCCTTCCCGGCTGAGGGAACAATTTACTGGCCTTTGCCCTAGTTTAGATCTGAAGTGTCCCCCAAAAGCCTCCTGTTTGGAAGGTGATTCAGTCACGGTAGTTAATTTATTAATTTCCTGTGCTGTTAAGAAGTGGAGCCTAGTTGGAAGGGGCAGATTGCTGGAGCTTGACCCGGAAAGGGCAGTTCACTAGGAATTGACCTGGAAGTGATAACGTCCTCACTAGCTCCATCCTTCATTCATTCTGCTTCCTGTTGCTGCCATGAGTAGGCCTGCACCATTGCTGGCTGCCCACGAACAGACTGAGACCTCCTGAAACTCAGCTGAAGTAAACTTTTCCTCTCTTAAGGTGGGTGTCAAGTATTCTGTCCCAGCAACGAAGAAGTAACTAAGATAGCCTGACCTTTCAAGAACCAGATGGTAGAAAGGTGAGAGGGCTTGGGGCAGGCAGAAGCCAGAGGACACATCCCCTGGACCTCAGTGTGGGAAACCCCGAAGGGCTTCTGGGATATTTGTTTCATACAGTCAGAGTCTGATGATGTCCCTTACTGCTTGACTTGACCAGGCCCCAGTTTGGCATAGGAGTTAGTGATTGGTTTGTTAGAACAAAAGAGAGCCACAGTTCATGGATTTGGGGTACTCCCCGCTCATACTCTGTTCTGAGGTTGAGCTTACCTCTCTGCTGTTACATGACAGATTGACAGAGCCCTCTTCATTCAATCTCTACTTCCTGGAGATCTCCCAGGTGACTTGATTTCCCCTCAGACATTCTTCTCACCCAATGTGACAGAAAGATAAATTTTTTTTTAAAAAAAATCAACTTTCCTTATTATTCCAAAAGAATAGTTGACATCAAAATCAATACCTCTGGACAGAAGCCATTAACATTTTAATGAGTTGCTCAGGAATATTCCAAAGCGATGTCAATGAGTCATGGCCCTTTGATTAAGGCCGGACGTGGAAGACTACTGTAAATAGATCTAAGGAAAGCCCGGAATGAGCGGCTGTCACCCACCAATCCTGGGACCAAGACGGGGACTCATGAATAAAGACACTCACAGGGTGACTGTCCCCAGGCTGTACAATTTACTGTAAGGGAAATAACCTTTGAAAATGCCAGTGGCCTCCACCAAGTGACAAACACAGACACCTAACTTTTGCCGGTTGTCAGGTGTAGGTGGGGTTGGGTGAAGGATGCTGCTGTGGGTGAGGAAAAAATGTCATTTGTCTTGATTTAGGACATCAGTAAGGGAGAGGTAAAGCTTGGAGGGGGAACAAAACCAGAGAAGAAGTTGCTAGAAAGGAGAGAACTAAAAATCTATGAGAGGAGAGGCCCAGGGGACACAGGCCAGGGGGACAGGGACTTCACGTGTGTCCCCTTATGTTCTAGCCAGGTGTTGTGTGCTTTGATGCCAAGATGTACCAATCACGCTGTCCCTTGTTTGGGCTCCCTTTCTTCTATCCATCCAACTTCCGTATTGTGCTGTCTAGGAGTTTCAAAGGACTCATGCCATTAGACTGGGCCACAATTTGGCGTGGAATGAAGCCCACCCCTCCCTGAGAAGAGGGTAGCGATATCTTGGGCCATGTAATTCTGTGTTGTGCCATTAAGAGGAGACCTCCGTGGGTGTGAACCTGGGGCACGGGCATCCCACTGAACCTGGGCTTGCAGAAGGGACTGGGGGGTGAAGGGAGATGATAGAGCATTGTCAATATTCAGCATCCTGTGAAGTTTCTAGTGACCGTGTGT